>CAUYUJ010021630.1:115000-136291 GCA_963575745.1 Prorocentrum cordatum
ACACATGTATACAAGTGCACATGTACCGATGCATGTGATTGTACATATGAACATGAAAACACATTTGTATATATGTGTATGCCTAGACCTATACAAGTACATAAACACATACACATACATATACAGATGCGTGCATATGTGGATATGCACATAGATGTATTTGTACACATATACATGCACCTGGACATATACATCAACATGTACATACGTATATAAACATATATATATACACACACATGCACAGACTGATGCGTATACATGCACATATAAACATACAAAACCATATACATACCGATATACACATCATATCAACATATACATAAACAAATACAAATACACATGCATATGCATATGCATACACCTATACATGAACGTTTTACGGTATATGTATGTTTACATGTTCATATACATATACATGAACATATACATGCACACATACACATAGCTATATAAATATATACATATATACATATATATATTCATACATACTGTAGGTGCAAGTTTTTATATATATATATATATATACATATATTTCTGCATTTCCATATACATATACATAGTACACGTATGCATATGCATATACGATATACATATATATATATATATATATATATATATATATATATATACACCCATATATGCGCGGCGGCACCCTATCGGGCGATACGTTTGTTGGCTTGTCTTGCGCAGTCAGTTCCACTGGGGCTTCACCTGGGGGATAAGAATTACCCGCGCAAGCCCAATCATTAACATCGCTCGCGATGGTTCAATCTACCTGGCGCAGGCAATGTGGCACAATCTTTCTGGTGCAATCTATGCGGTCCAAAATTATGCGGCGTTATCAACGCGGCGCAAATATATATACGTTGCAGATTGCGCGGTGTATATTATATGATTTCGGGCACGCGGTGCAACCTGCGCGGGGGGATCTACGCGGCGCATGCTATGCGGCATGAGCTACGGGGTGGAATATACGAACCTACGTGGCGCAATCTAGCTGGCGCGATCCCAAGAAGCAAGGGGCCCCAAGATAGCTCAAGAGGGCCCCGAGACGGCCCCCGGAGCTTCAAGACGACCCAAGAGAGCGCCAGGAAGGCTCCAAGATGAGCCTGACAGAGCGAATACGAAGTACCATTTGAAGCCATTTCCCCCCCAGGTGAATATTTTCAAATATCTACAGCCCCCGAGCGGCTCCGCGGCGGCCCCCGAGAGCCCGCAGCCGCCGCGCGCGCGGCGACCCCCCCACCCACCCACCCACCACACAGTCGCCGCGCGCGCAGCGGCCCTGCCATCTTCTGCGCGGGAAAATACAACCCGGGAGCACCATGAGCCGCCGCGCGCGCGGCGGCTCGAGGGCCCGCAGCCGCCGCGCGCGCGGCGGCCCTTCCATCTTCTGCCACCTTCTGCCGCTATGCTGTTGGCGCTGGTTGGCGCCGTTTGATAATGAGGCTACGTTAGTGATAGCGGATTGTGATGAGGCTGGTTGACTATAGTCATGGGTAGTAATGTTTTGTCTCAGTCCTCGTGGCCCGGGCGTTCCGACTGGCTCTCCTTGCCGCGCAGGCGCTCGATTGGCCTGGCCTCGGGAGCGACGAGCATCGGCCGCACCTCCGCGCCGCGCGCCGTAGGAACCCGTTCCTTCCCGCCCGCCCCCCTCGACGGGAGCGCCTGGGAGACCCCCACGCGCTTGCATCATGTCTCTCGTCCACGGCAGTGAAATACGGAAAACTGTAGCTCTCGGATCCCGCGAAGTTTGTTCGGAGAGGTAGGTAGTCGCACACCTTCGCGGCCAGGCTGTCCATCGCGACGCCCCCACATACTTCGCCGCGGTACCTCGCCGCGCGCGCACGACGGGAAAACCCGAGCATTTTGGCCAGGCATGATAAATGGCGCTAAGGATTCCGCGGTCTCGATGCTGAAGGAAAACGCGTGGCATTGAGCCCCTCGATCGAAAAGCAGAAGATATTCGAGAGTGCGCGAGAAGAGCAGAGGCCCCTTTAGAAGCGAAACAGTTTTCAGTACGCCAGTAATTTCCGCCACGCCTGCGGCGCGGAGCAATCCGTCCATCTTGCCCCAGCATCTCCAGGCTGGGGTCATAATGTGGTCCTGATTTTTTTCCGAAAATCCAGAGCCGTTGCTCGGTCGTAGCCAAATCGCAAGCGCTGAATGCATTGTTCCTCAAGCCAACGGCCGCCGAACCCCGCAAAATAACCTTGTCGATGATTTGTGGGAGAGCGGCCGCCGATTCTAAGAGTGTGTCCAGGCGCTCTTCGAAGAGCGCAAGCAAGCGGACGCTCCGCGCGCAAAGGAATGATAGCGCCGTGAGCAAAATCCTTCTCTTCACCTGCACCCGGCGGGTCACGTCTGTGATGTTGTTCAGTTTCTCACACAGGTGCCGCCACCACGCTCTTGCCCTGTCGAAAAAAAGATCAACCCCACCCCATGTGCACACAGGGTGCAATCGCAGCAAATGTATTACATCTCCCATGCATAGACCAGTCCGCGGGTTTTTCTGATCGATGATGCACGTGTATTGCTCCAGTGAAAAGGACACGCCGCTCCGCTGCTCGAAACCAACAATTGTGCGCCCAGCGGCGCTGCAGCATATGCAGTATGCCGCCATGAGCATTGCAAGCAGGTATGAAAGATTGCCATATCCAGCGCATGGCATTCTCCGGTAAATGAACCGGAGCGACTCCAGAACACCCAATGCATTGTGCAGTGCAGAAGGCAAAGTCATGCAATTCAAGTACGCGATCTGGCGGGCGGCCTGGCTATCGCCAGGAGTCGCCCTGCTGGTCTCTCGATCGCATAGCTCCTACGGGGAATCCTTTGCACATCCCCCCGCGGATACGGGCGTCAACGCTCCAGTGAGAATCAGGCACGTCAACAGGCATGCGGATCCCCAACAATATGTCGTTGCTTGACCGTTGAGGCTCTGACCAAAATGGCACGCTGAGCCTCAGCCCAAATGGCTACGGATGCGTTTCGCCGAATCTAGCCCGAGATTGATTGGACCACCTCAGGTCGAGACATCTGTGAACCCAGTTGCGAAGATGTTTTACGCAAAACTGATTACACCACTTCGTGCGCGGCATCTCTGAGCCCAAAGCTTGGAGAATGCCTCAGGCGAGACTGGGTGGACCACCTCAGGCCGAGGCATCTCTGACCCCAGAGTTGCGAGGATGTCTCAGGCGAAGCTGGCCGGACCATTTCACGCGCGGCATCTCTGAGCCCAAAGTTGGGAGGATGTCTCAGACGAGACTTGGTGGACCACCTCAGGTCCAGGCATCTTTGAACCCTAAGTTGCGAAGATGTCTCAGGCGAGATTGGCTGGAACGCTTCGTGCGCGGCATCTCTGAGCCCAAAGTTCGGAGCATGTCTCAGGCGAGACTGGCCGGGCCACCGCAGGTGAAGTCATCAATGCGTCCAGAATTGCGAGGATGTCTCAGGCGAAAATGGCTGGGGCGCTTCGCGCGGGGCATCTGTGAGGCCAGAGATGGGGGATGTACCAAGCGATAAGTGGCAGGACCAACTCAGGGCGAAACATCTCAGAACACAGGGTTGCGAGGACGTCTTAGGCGAGACTGGCTGGATCACCACGTGCGCCGCCCCTCCGAAACCAAAGTGAGTAAGATGTGTCCGGCGGGCCTGGCCAGACCACCACGGGTAAGGGGATCTCTGATCCTACGGTCGACATGGCAACAATAAACATGGATCAAGAACACAAGCCCCTTCGCCGAAGGCTGGGGGGGCCCCATGAAAATGCTAGAATGGAAGAGCAGCCCAATCAAGGGGACCACATGGCGAAGAACAGGAGGGCACCCCTCCGAAATCATGGCGGTTCTTTACCCTCATGCCAGACCACCTCTTGCGCGGCATGTCGGAGCCAAAAATCGCCAGAGCGAGTGGTTCCGCGCGGCACCGTCGAGGCAACAACCGTCAGCGTCGCCGCCGGCGTCATCTTTGTCGTCATTGTCGTCGTCGCCGCCGCCGCCGCCGCCGTCGTCGTCGTCGTCGTCCGTATTCTCCTCCTCCTGGTCCTCCTCGTCCTCCTCCTCCTCCTTTCTCCTCCTTTTCCTCCTCCCCCTACTCCCCTCCCCGCCTGGCATGCCCCCTCCCCCGCCTCGCCCCCTCCTCCTCTTCCGCCTCCACCTTCTCCTCCTCCTCCTCCTCCTCCTCCTCCTCCTCCTCCTCCTCCGCCTCCTCCCCCTCCTCATCCTGCCTCTCTCTCTGCCAGCCGAGCCGGGCTGCCCGGCCGAACCGGGGGCGAAGGACGGGACGAAACGAAGAAGGGAGGAGAAGAGAGAGATGACGAGGGGGGCGAGCAACGAGGCAGGGGCAGCGGCAACACGGATAGGGGAGGAGACGGGGAAACAACGAGTACCCAGCCCAAATCCGCTACCGTGCCTCGAGACACGATGTGGACTGTCCTCATGTCCTCATCGATTGTCTTTCCACGGATATGAACACTACTTAAAAAAAGGCCCACATCTCGGAGTTCCAAGCGATGCCGGGATTGCTCGCGTAACCTCTAGACCCCAAAACACACGATTTCGCCTGAGACATCATCGAACAATCTGGCCCCGAGGGTGGTACCAGAGTTTGGCTGCCGAGTTCAACGATTCGTAAACTACGCCAAGTCCGCGCCCCCGAAGCCACGACCCCTTCATAAATTACACCAGATCCGCGCCCCGATGCAACGATCCCTCGTAAATTACGCCACGTTCGCGTCATCGCCGTTGTCGTCGTCGTCGTTTCGGACACCGGTCGCGAAAGAAGCCCCCAGAGCCCTTCCAAGGGGCCCAAAAGTGGCCCCACGAGGGCCCAGATCAACCCCAAGAGGGCCGCAAGAAAGCCCCAAGAGGCCCCCAAGAGAGCCCCAAAAGGACCCGAAGAGGCACCCAAGAGGCCCGAAGAGGGCTCCGTGCCACCGACGAGATTGCGTCCCGTAAGATTATAACTTACGGGAGACAAATCCTCTAGACTTTCTACAATTTTAACGCGCGGGGAACCCCCCCAGACCCCCCCGATGGGGGCTCTCTTGGGGCCCTCGTGGGGCCCTTTCCGGCCTCCTGGGAAATCTCTGGAGCCCCAGAGGGTGCATGCATCAACGCACCTACGATAATAATGTACATGCACTATGGCAGAGTGCACATACCGACGGTGAAGAGAATGATGATGATTGGGATGACGTCACAGGACGTCGGGCACGCACGGCGATGATGACATGTCTTCTGTTGGCGTTCAACAACCTATGCTTCGATGACCGCGAACTGCTGCGTTCAAGAGTATACGCATCAGCGTTGAAACGCTCGGCGTGTCAGCGCCTGCACGAGCCAACAGCGAAGCAGAGAAAGACGGCGATGAAACCATGAAGTACATCACGCGAATCGTGTCTGAGGCCCGTCTAAGCGCGAAGGCCCGCGACCTTCATCTGTACGCGCACAAGCAGTGCACAGCAGCGCGAATAATGATGGGCAAAAACAGATACGCGTCCAACTGGTGGTCATCTGAGAAGTGTTGACATGGCCTGCCACGGGCCCATGCCTCTTGTCCAGTATTCGCACTGTGCTGACTTGACTGCCACCGCAAAGGCGCGCGACCCTGGCTTCATACATTGATTTTTGTGGATGCAGGCCTTCGAGAATCTCCAGCAACTACCAATTGCTTGAGTTCCCGACTTGCGCCAAAATCTTTTGCCATCGACGCTATGCTGCACTGTATCTACGCATTTTGGCTTTGTCCAAAAGTGACGCCCAGTCTTCTTGTTGAACACTCTTTTTCTCTTGTGTTCGACCTGGTCCCGCACAGTTCCTGGGATATTGGTTTCGCGGTAGGCTCTTGCTGAGTCAGCGCGTATAACAACACAGCGATTCTGCTAAGGTTTCTTGGCGATGGCTTTCCACTGATCCTTTGTTATCGGCCCTGGGCCCGGCGATCTCGCAAGGGTGGGCGGGTTCTTCGAGCGAATGAGCATCAGAGCTCCTGGGTGGCCTCGACGCAGAATACCAATCCAGGTTTCACAAGCAAGCGCCTTCTCAGACGCGCTGCGCGAAGGGCGAAGTAGCATCTTGCCGAAAGAGGCTTCGTCAACTTCGATGTCGTGCCACTTCTCTGCTTTTCTCGCTGCCATATGTCATGACCTTCTCCTTTCGCTGCACGTAAAGCTTGCGGGCATTCTGTCGTAGGCCGTGCGCGTGAATTACGGGCCCACGCGCATGCCCCGTCAAATGGACGGCGCTCGTCACGGAGTTCGTCGTGGACAGACATAATCAGTTCATGAGCTGCTGGTGGAGAGGTGCCGAACGTCGCCCATGATGCAGTAGCGGACATTGCCCCCATGGAAACTCACGATGTTGACACTTATAAAAACGAGCAACGGTGGAATGGCTTGTTCCAGTCAGATCGAAACTGCTTGGCGCCCAGAAATCCCCCCCTACAAACAGGACAGCGCTCTCCATGCAAGTCTTTGGCGAAACCCAGCTTGAGCATAAAATCCCAGATCTCTGCCTCTGTCATGCGAGCCAAGTCGACTAAACTTTTGCTTATTTTGCGATCTCGTGGATCTCCTCTGATCTCTGATGCCGTCGACTGCGCGTAGGTGGCGCACGCGCGGGCACTCTGCCGCGAGCGGGCCTGCGCCGCTGGCTTTCTGGCAAGCCTCAGAGTCTTCATGACGCTGCGGCCATTGCGAACTCTGCCGCGTTGCGGCGCAAATGTCCCCATATTTCACACCGCGGGCATTTGTTCTTGAGCCGGAACGCCGAGAAAACCCCTCCGCGCCATCCCTGGCAGCGATGCCCGAGCAAGCCAGCGAACGTAAACCCCGGCGACGACTGCAACGTGTTCTCCTGCATCCTCGCTTCCAGGCAGTCGAAGTCAGCTGGGGCCGCCAGCGCAGGGCGCGCGCACCGCGCGCTGCACAGGAGCGGAGGCGCCCGCGCCCAAAAAGCGCCCGCGCTGAAACGGCCCTGGGCGCGCCGCCCCTGCTCAACAGTGACCCATGGTACGCGCAACGCCGCTGCCGCAACAATCGGGCCCATAACAGATTGCACATCGTCGCAGCGGAGAGCGCAGCGAAGTGTTTCAATGAAGTGCTCCGCGCCCCGTTCAGCGGGCATTCTCCCCGCGCAAAACTGCATGGCCGAATTATTACGCCTTCCACCGAGCCACCGAGCCTTCGCCGGCGAAGGCGGGCAGGCCGCGCCGACGCACTCCCGCCCCAAGCATTCGCTCGACGCCCTGCGCGCGCGCCGCGAGCCGGCGCAGCATCGGCAACTGGCATCTGCGGAGCAGCGGCGCCAACCCTGCACGCGACGCCTGGACTGCTGCATCCGCGAGGCAGGCGATAGCGCGAGAAAATCTCGCGGTCACACGATGAGGCAGACCACCTGGTACCACTCACAACTCTCCGAGGGCGCGCCGCCGGGCAGCAGGTGCCAGGCGGAATGGCCCACGCTGATCTGCTCTCGCAGGCCGTCGAAGAAATGCACGCGGCCTTTCTCTACAATGCCGCCGACGGCGTGCCCTGGGCGCCCGGGCGCGGCATCGCAAACGACGACGTAGCGCGCAGTCTGCGAGCCCCTGGCCGACCAGGGTCGCGAGCGGAGAAACGACAGACCGAAGAGGCTGATCATAGCCTCTGCCTCACCCAGAGCGTAGGGGCCCGCGCGATCGCAGGGCACGGGAACGCCAACGGCGTTGAGAGCATCCAGGAGGCAGCAGTTCGGGCATTGCAGAACATTCTCGGGGCGGACCTGCATCGACAGGGCGGAGCCGAGTGGTCTGTCGCACAGGCGAGCCCCCTGCGGCAGGCGGGCGGGCGGCTCGCTCTTGGCCCCGCTCTCGCCCCCGCTTGAGAGGAGGTCGATCACGGCGCCGCTGGCGCTGGCTGCGGCGGGCGCCGCAGCGGTGCTGCTGGGCCCCCTCTTCGGCATCGCGACCGCGCCCGACGCGGACCTGGCGCCGCCGGCGCTGCCCGGTGCATGCCCCGCAGCGGCGCTGCTGGGCCCCCTCTTCGGCCTCGGGCCCCCAGGTGCGTCGGCCGGATCCATCTCCACGCGCTCACGCTTCGCGGGTAGAGGGCATCGGAACGCGCGGCACGACACACCTGCCGAGGCCAGCGACCCCGCGGCAGGCAGGCGGAAGCGATACTGGCCGTCAGCATCCGCCCGCACCCGCACGCCGCCGGAGTCGGACGCCGGCGTGCCAGCAGTCTCGGGAACGCAGTGAATCGAGGGCGCGGCTGGCGCGGCGCTGGCGGACGATAGAAGGTCGGCCGTGCGGTTCGCCAACCACGAGGCGATTTCCTCGGAGGTCTTCTTCATGGCCCATGCCCTGGTAGAAGCCGGCCAGGACGCCCTTGTTGCCAGGCAACAAGAAGTCCGACGCATCGTCGCCCTGGGTGAACTTAAAGATTTGGGCAGCGTCGTCGGAGCTTGGCGCTCGCACATACAGGGCAGGCCTGCCGACGACGACCGGCACGAACCGCTCGGCGAGGGCAAGCCCGCGCGATTGGCCCAGGTAGCCGAAGAGGTTCTCGAGCATCTTCATGAAGAGCTGCGGGTCGACGAAGAATCCAGCCGATGGAAGCGGCTCAGCATCCTCCGACCAACTGTTGCTGAGAACCGCGTGGAATTGACCTTTTGCCCACTTCGGGGGGGGTGCCGCGCGTCAGAATGACCGGCTGCGTGGAATGTGCCGAAAGCCTCCAGGTCCTCGACGTCAATGCGGTCCAGAGAGGGATCGTCGAGCAGGATGCCTTCGTACACAGGAGTCGCCATGTCCAGGAAGACATCCATCTGTTTGCCGCGCCGGAAGCCAGGCATTTTGTCGATGCCCTTGCTCCGCGTCACGCACCGACCCCAGGCCAAGGCTGCGATCTGGCACAGGGGGGCCTCCCCCACCCTGGGAGCACCAAGGACCATGGTCCCCGAGAGCGGGGCGAAGGCGTATATCAATGGCAGCAGCATGTCCTGGATGACAGGGGTGCAGGTCGTACGACGTCAGCGGGAAGAAGGTGTCTACGTTGGCCGATGCAGATGCCTTGTCCATGCTCACCAACGCCTTCTCGATCTGGCTAGTCGGCCACCCAGAGCAAGCGCTCGACCGGACCTTAGTCTGCAGCAGCACCCACTCCTTAGCTTCGATCGCACTCGAACCGACAATCTCATGGTAGTGCTCGCGGATGTATGCGAAGCCGTCGCGGATCTCTTCTGGTGTGGGGCCCCACCCCTTCCCTTGCTGCTCTTCGGGGTGCTCCTTGCGAGTCACGCTGAAATGGCGAACGTGGAAGCCAGGCAGGCGGTCGAGCATCGCGTTGAAGTTCCTCCGCTGGCCCCACGTGTTGTTTTCCTCGGCCGCAGGACACGTGGCCGACTGGCCCAAGGTGCACAGGTGCGCGTCCGCACGCTTCAGGTTGCTACCGCGTTTGCAGATGAAGTGGCGCAGCACGTTGTACCGCCCCACGCTGGCTCGCTGGACAACGAACTGCGCCTTCACACTCGCAAGCGCTCCCTGAGGAATCTTCAGCACGTCCGGCAAGCCCGCCATTGCCTGTGGCCCACCACTCTCAATGGCCGTCTTGACCGCCTCTTCGTCGATGTTGCCCGACCACGACATCACCACGTCGAGCAGGTTCTGCATGTGGGCGACGTGGTCGACTGGGCGGAACAGGAAATCCTCCATCTCGAGCGCGACGGCAACGTCTTCAGGGTTCACCCTCCTGCCTTGGTTGTCTAGGCCGACCTCCGGGAGCATTTGTCGATAGCAGACGCCACCTCTCTCGGGTGGTAAGATCGCGAAAGATCGAAGACCCGATCGAGCAGGATTCGAGGAACAAGTGGGACTGAGGAGACAACGCGCTCAGAGAACGACCGGGATCGCACTCGGAAGCGCTAGGAACGATCAGCTCCGCGATCTGCCAAAATCCGATACACGTTGTCAGCTCAGGCGCGAGCATTGGGCGGCCGTCAAGGTGACGAGGCGAGACTCACCATCATCTGGACGGCGCAGCTCAGCCAGGCGTTCGTCCAGAGACAAGGCATGGTGGTCGTGTGGGTCTCGACTCTGATCGACTGTTCGTGTGAGCAAGCGTGGCGGGGAAACGCACGTGAGCTGAGTAATGGGAACAAAATGCGAATCCCATCTCTGACGGACATTAATTGGAATCGTCCTTCGGGCCGTTTCCCATCGATCGGTGATCCTTCAGTGCCCCATCTCCGGTCGACCGGAGACCGGAGACCAGAGATCTCTCCAGGACTCATCTCCGGTCGACCGGAGACCGGAGATCCCTCCAGAAATCATCTCCGGTCGACCGGAGACCGGAGACCGGAAATCCCTCCAAGACTCATCTCCGGTCGACCGGAGACCGGAAATCCCTCCAGAAATCATCTCCGGTCGACCGGAGACCGGAGACCGGAAATCCCTCCAGGACTCATCTCCGGTCGACCGGAGACCGGAAATCCCTCCAAAAAATCATCTCCGGTCGACCAAAGACCGGAGACCAGAGATTCCTCCAGGACTCATCTCCGGTCGGGATCCCGTCTCTGGTCTCCGGTCGACCCGAGACCGGAGATCCCGGTCGACCGGAGACCATATATGATCTCCGGTCGACCGGAGACCGGAGACCGGAGATCGGACTCATCCAGGACTCACCGGAGACCTCTCCGGTCGACCAGAGATCCGGTCCACCAGAGATGAGTCCATGGAGAGATCGCTGGTCCTCGGTCTCCGGTCGACTGGAGATGAGTTTTGGAGGGATCTCCGGTCTCCTAAATAGCGGCCTGACGAAACTGCGATGCTACAAGGTATGTCCCAAGAGGTCTGGAGGCGTTTGAAGTCCAACGGTTGATGACCTCCTATCGGTATCGCCCGATAGGGTGCCGCCACCCATATATATGTATATATATATATATACAAGTGGCACGTGTGGGCCCAGGCTCATACGACAAGCTGAAGGGGCGTTTGAAGCAGGAGTGACATGCAACAGCGAAGTCGCACTCGAGCGCAAGTGGGGTTGCCACACCTTGCGATGTGTGTACCAGGGCCCCCCAGGAAGCCTCAGGAGGCCCGACTTGGATACCAGAAGAGGCTCCAGGAGGCCCCAGGATTGTGAGTGTTGTGTGTGTGATGTGTGCTTTGTGTGGTGCGTGCTTTTTGTGTGTTGTCGGTGTTGTGTGTGTATGTTATGTTTGTCTAGCGTGTGATGTGTTGGGCGTGATTTGTGTCTCTGTGTGTGCATGTAGTTCTGAAGCCCCAGGAGGCCCCAGGAGGCCCCAGGCGGCCTCAGCAGGCCCAGGAGAACTCCAGGAGGCTCCGAGGCGGGGTCTGGGGTACCAGAAGGTCCAGAAAGCCCCAGGAGGCCCCAGGAGGTTCCAGGAGGCCCCCAGGAGGCTCCGAGGAGGGGTCTGGGGCTCGATTTTGGAAGGATGTCTCAGGCGAAACCGCCATTCTCTGAGAATCGGGGTCAAAATTATTGAAATTACCATGTGTTTTTGAAGGTGTTATGTTAAAATGTTGAAATTCCCATGTGTTTTTGGACCCTGACGTCACGATCTGCGTGAGGGGTGCCACCGATTTTCAGAATTTCGAGGATGTCCCGAGCGAAACGGCCAGAAAAATCGCGGACGACGTGCGCATTAATCGCCTCTGAGCTCTACTCCCTCGGAGAGGTGCGTATGAGAATATTTTATATATATATATATATATATATACATACATACATACATACATACATACCTACCTACATACATACATACATACATACATACATACATGCATTCATACATGCATGCATGCATGCATGCATGCATGCATGCATGCATACATACATACATACATACATACGTAAATGCATGCATGCATGCATGCATACATACATACATGCATGTATGCATGCATGCATGCACGCATACATACATACATAGATGTATATACATACATACATACATACATACATACATACATACATACATCCATCCATCCATACATACATACATACAGACAGACAGACAGACAGACAGACAGACATTCATACATTCATACATACATACATACATACATGCATGCATGCATGCATACATATATACATACATACATACATACATACATACATACATACATACATACATACATACATACATGCATGCATGCATACATACATACATACATACATACATATATATATATAGATAGATAGATAGATAGATGTATACCTACCCACCTACCTACCTATCTACCTACAGACTTACCTACATACATACATACATACATACATACATACATACATACATAAATGCATACATACATACATACATGCATACATACATACATACATACATACATACATACATACATACATACATACATACATACATACATATGCATACACAGATGTACATATACATATCAGAGAGAGCGTGATCCACCACAGCTTTACTGTGGAAACTTTCCCCCCCTCTTCCTCCGGAACCTGGGAGTCCCCCCCCCCTCCGAAAATCTCCCGCGCCCTGCTGGAGCCCCCCCTTTCCCTCCGGCAAACACTCCCCCTCCCCTAACCCCCCCCCTCCCCTTCAGAAAACCGGGGGGGTCACTACCGTTTCGAAGCCCCCCTCCCCCCTCCGGAAAAGCAGGGGGGGGGTCACTACTGGTTCGAACCCCTCCCCCCCCAAAAAAAAATCCAGAGAGGGGTCACTACCGGTTCGACCCCCCCCCCCCTTCGAAAACCGGGGGGGGTCACTACCGGTTCGAAACCCCCCCCTCCCTCCCCCTCTCGAAAACCAGGCGGGATCACTTCCGGTTCGAATACCCCCCCCCTCGAAAACCGGGGGGGTCACTACCGGTTCGAACCCCTCCCCCCCCACGCTCACCGCCAGCACACAACTCTGGGTCCCTACCACCGTCCGCACCACATCCCCCACTGCTGTCCCCAGCACCACTGTCCTCACAACCACTGCCCCCACTTTTCCTTTACAGTCACCACTGTCCTCACCAGTGCCCCCACCACTGTCGCACTGTCCCCACTGTCACCACCACTGTTCCCACCATGGTTTCACTCTCCCTACTTTCTCCACGGCCCCAACCACTGTCCCACTGTCCCCGCCACTGTCCCACTGTTCGACTCTCCCCGCCACGTTCCCACTGAGCTGTCCCACTGTTCCCACCACTGTCCCCACTGTCCCCACCAGTGTCGATACTGTACCTCTGTCCCATTATCCCACCGCCGTCCTCGCCAGCGCCTTCACCACTGTCGCCACCACCACAGTACCCTCCACTGTCCCACTGTTTCCACCACTGTCCCCACTGTCCCCACACCACTGTCCCAACCACCACTGTCCCCACCACTGTCCCACTATCCCTACTGTTCCCACCATTGTCCCCGCTGTCCCCACCAGTGCCCCCAACCAGTGTATCACTGTCCCCACTCTCCCCACCATTGTCTCACCACGGTCCCACTCTCCCCACTTTCCCCACGGTCCCCACCACTGCCCCACTGTCTCCACTGTTCCCACAACTGTCCCAGTGTCCCCGCCGCTGTCCCACTGTGCTGTCCCACCGTCCCCACTGTCCCTATCACTGTCCCACTGTCCTCACTGTCCCCACCACTCTCCCCACTGTACTTCTGTCCCACCACTGTCCTCACCACCGCCTTCACCACTGTCCCCACCACTACTGTCCCCACCATCCCACTGTCCCCACCACTGTCCCGCTGTCCCCTCACCACTGTCCCCACCACCACCGTCCCCACCACTGTCCGCACCACTGTCCCACTGTCCCCGCACCACTGTCCCCACCACCACCGTTCCCACCACTGTCCCAACATCCCCACCATTCTCCAACTGCCCCATCGTTTGCTGGCGGCGGGGGGGGGTTCGAACCAGTAGTGACCCCCCCCCCGGTTTTCGAGGGGGGGAAGGGTTCGAACCGGTTGTGACCCCCCCCGGTTTTCGAGGAGAGGGGGGGGTCGAACCGTTAGTGACCCCCTCCCCTTTTCATGATGGACTGGGAGGGGGGGGGGGGTCGAACCGGGAATGACCCCCCCCCCGGTTTTCGAGGGGGGGGGACGGGTTAGGAACTCCTAGTTACCCCCTCGGTTTTCCGCCAGCAGCAGTAGAACACGCTCTTGCACATATCCGCAAACCTAGATAAGTACACCTCCATATACATATGCATATACATCTACATCTACGTCTACGTCTGCATATACATATACATCTACATATATTCATACATACACATAAACATGTACAGAGGCAGTAGACATACACCTATACATACACATATACATATACGTATACAACTATTTGTATGTATACATAAACATATACATATATGCATGTGAATATACTGCATATACACATAAACATAAACATAAACATATGTACGTATATACATACATACATACATACATATATTTACATGTAGGTATGCGCATACATATACATATACAAAGACATCGGCATACACATATACATATGAACAAAGCTTACTTACACATACGTACACATAGACCTATGCAAAACCATAGACATAACAAAGCAGTTACATACTCGTGTACATATGTATATATATACATATAAATATGCATATACATATACATATACTCATAAATATACATATGCATCATCATACACCTGTAAATGTACATACACGCAGATGGTTACACATACATCCACATTTACATATACCTATATATACTTGTACACATACATATATAAGTACGCCTATGCATATGTGTATATATATGTATGTAAATAAAGAAAGGGACATAAGCATATACATGCAAATGTTCATGCATCTGTATATGTACATGTTCACAAATATCTACATATACATATGCAAATAACTATACACATACATATGCATGTACCTACACATATACAGTTACCCATACATATATGTGTATATACACATATACCTATAAATATATATATGTACAAAAACGGAAACATATACAGATACATATGAATATACTTTTATGCAGTTAAACATACATACATACATATGCACATACATATTCATAAACCTATACATATACATATACATAAACATACAAGTCTACATATACATACGCATATACATGAACGGAAACCTATACATATACATATACATATACCTATACATATACATATACATATACATATACATATGCATACACATATACATAAACATGTACATATACATATACATATACATATGCATATACCTACATGTATTTATCTGTGTATATACATATACATATCACTGTACATATACATATACACACATCGCGCACGAGCGGCGGCGGCGGGAGCCCGCCGCGGCCTGCGACATCGGAGGGGCCGACGCGGGATTCGGCACGTCCTCCTGGCGCGCGCGGGGGGCGAAGGAAGATGTGTTCAACCTGAGCCACCCCCTGCTCGCAAGTTCACTCGAAAGCAAGGCCATCAACCGACGAGCTGAAGGAAGAGAAGGAGGGCCACCAGCTGAGCTGCGAGGACCACGTGCTGAGCTATCAGGACCACAGGCAGGGCTTCGAGCACCACAGGCAGTGTTCCGAGGACCGCCAACTGAACTACGAGAGCTACGAGGGACACCTGCTGAGCTACCAAGGGCACAACCTGAGCCACGCGGACGAAGGAAGAACTGCGAGAGCTTCCTGCAGAACAACTAGGGCGGCGAACCGAACTACAAGGCCCAGGTGCAAAACTACGAGAGTCACCAGTTCAGCTACAACGGCCACCTGCGGAGCCATGGGGGCCACAAACAGTGGCCACAAACAAAACTACGAGTGCCACCCTCGACGCTACCAGGGCGACGAGCTGAACTGCAAGGGCGACGAAGACCATCTGAGCTACGAGAACCACCAACAAGAACGAGCAGGACTGCAAGAATAAGCCGAAGTGCCTGCACACGCATGACTGCATCGCAGGGTGCAGGGCTTAAAAACCAGAGGCGCCACAATGGTTTCGAGGGTACTTTGGGCGCGTGGGATAACGCCACACAGCACTGGGCATTCAAATCGGGATCGACGCCCATCAGCTTAAAAAGTACCAATGTCGAGCCCATCGACAGGTAGCTCAAGAAGCGGCCCGCAGCCATGTAGCAAGAGAAGGCACGAGCCTACCAACATCACGACCCGATTAAACATGACTACATGTTCGAACGCTTGTACGACCTCGCAGCCTCTGATGGCCAACCAGGGGTTACCCAGCGTTGTGTCCAATATGGTCAGCAAAAAAAGTCCCTTCGACGTAGTCTACGCTCGGGCGGCGCAAAAATCACTGGTAGACCCGCCTACCTGAAACCGCGGATTATGGTCATACGTTACCGAATGTCTGGATCGCACGACGACTACAATGAGACGGACACTTTACGCCGTGCACAACGTCACGCACAAGGTACGCCGTCCTCGGTACGTACGACTACAACATGATCATGTGATTGGCCCCGCCGCTCACCTGTTCCTTCCTGTTCCTCTTTGGCGTCCATCGGGATGTACGATGGACACGGCGGCCTCCTTCGTCTTCCCCCCTCTGGAACGCACACAAGGCCCCCCAGAAGTCCAGGGGGCCCCCGCGCCGACCGCCCGCGGCGCGCCGCCAGGCGCGCGGGGCGCCCGCGCGGACTTCGGGGCAGCAGAGGCTGGTGCGAGAGAGGGGGAAGAGGAGGAACAGAAGGAAGAGGAGGAACAGGAGGAGGAGGAGGAGGCAGAAGAGGAAGAGGAGGAGGAGGAGGATGAAAAGATGACTACGAAAACGATTGACACAACAAGGCGTACTTTTTGTGCGAGAGCAAATACGAACACGGGGCATGTATAACACGCGTCCCGGAGTAGAACGGCAGCGGCGGGGGGGAGACGACCGAACAGGGCAAAGAATGCAGGAGCAATGATTAGACTACCGTTCGAGCCTGGTGCTCACACGGAGTCTGCCGGCGCCCCGTCGGCTGCAACGCGCAAGCCGTGCCGCAACCAACGAGGTCTCATAAACAATTGCAACAGGATCGGTGAGCCTGATTTCGGCACGATCCTGGAACAGCCGGACTTCGCGCCACCCCAAAACACCTTGGGCCCCAAAGTGCAGGCAGCAAAAAAAAACTTCAACGGCACGCGAGGAGGGGCGACAACTAGTCATGGCTGAGCTCCCACAGCAAGCCTAAGCAAGCTGACGCATACCGCCACAGCACATGCAACAGGAGGCATGTCTAAACGGGGGCACTTCCACGAACCAAGCCCCTCATACAATAACATCAAGGGGGCGAAGAGAACAGACATGTGGGAAATCACGGAGATGCGATTAATGTGCTGCCGGCAAGAAGTCTGCCGCTACACGAACACAGTTCACGGCAATAGCCCCTCCATTGCATGAGTGACTAAGACGCATTTGCCAACATAGTTCGCCTCATGCGGGCGTTCCCTCGCTGGTCTTGCTACGTCGCATTCGCCAACATAGTTTTCGACGCGCGGCCGACGCTGCCCTCCCCCCTACGTCGCGCACGAGAAAACCGCTCGCGACACGCGACCGCCGATGCTACCTTCTGCCGCCGATCTATGCGCAGCGAAACTTTTGGCCGTCTACCCCGTCGGCGAAACGTTCTCCACATCCACCCCGAGGTCGCCGCGGCGGCTGCTGGGCGCGGTCTCCTCGCGCTTCTCGTCGCCCAGTCTGACCGCGGCGCGGTCGCACTTGAGCCCCCCGCACATCACGCCCAAGATCTGCCCCCGGCCGATGACCCCCCTCGTCACGGAGTCGGCCCTCACATCACGAGCATCGTCCCAGAGCCATGTCAGTGATCTGCTCGGCGCGGAGCTGGTCGAAGAGCGGCCATTGGTGGCCTGCCAAGCTGCGCCCTGAAGGGGGGCGCACAGAATCCTCGGCGATGGCCGCGAAGACGGACATCCCGTCCACGACCAGGGCTGCCAGCACGCGCGGCCCCCCTCCTCTCTCAGCTCACTGATCTCCTCGGCTGAGACTGGGCCCCGGATCATTTTGTGGAGCGCGAGGAGGTAGGCCTGCAACCCATCAGCTGAGCCGCGCGCCGCGAGCTGCTCGGAGCCGCGCGAAGACCCACGCGAAAGTCTGCGCGAGCGGCCAACGGCATCGACCGTTGCGCCGGGCCGTGGAGGCGACAGAGGCTCGAATCAGCGAGCACCCTGGCTGGCTCCGAACGCACAGCCAGGAGGGGGGCGCGCGGCCCAGGCCAGGTCGCCCCACCCCGCGAGAAGGGGCACTGCCGCAGCGGACCGCGCCCGAGCACCCGAACGAAATCGGAGAGGAGGTCCACGCTCATCCACGCGGGCACCTCGGCAATGCCATTGGGGAGGTCGGACCCGGTAGATCCCCCGGGCACCACGCTGACCCCCTGCTGGGCCGATCGCCCTGGCAAACAGGCGCGCGCACGTGAACTGCTCGCAGGTGCCCTCCCAGGCCCGGCGGTCTAGGTCCAAGCGCCCCGCGTCGAGCGCCACGTCGCCCCCCCGTGGTCGCGAGAAAGTTGCGATGAGGTCCGTCGCCACGGCGGTTGGCGCTGCGCCGTCGCTGTCCTCGCCCACTTCCGCGGCACAGAAACTGACCCGGCGCGGGTTGGCGGGGGGGGCCGCAGATGCACCTGGCGCAGCCGACGTGGCCTGCTAGCTCTGACAGCGTCAAGATGCTGAGCCGTCGGGCGCCAGCGTCCAACAGCGGCGGCGGCGGGCGGGCACCAGTTTCCGCCGTCGCCAGGACGCCCCCATCGGCTCCGGGGGAGCGCATCCGTCGGGCGGCTGGCGGGCTGCCGTCCGATCTGGCCCTTGCTGCCCGGGAATCGATTTGCCTCCGCCTGTCGGTTGACCCTGTCGCTGCCCGCCCAGGACTGGGCGCGTCGGCCCGTCGCGCCCAGGCCCCACCCCGACCTGCCCCGCCGCGGGGAGGCCCGCAGCGGGCGCCCCCGTCCGCGCGGAGCGGACGCGCACCTGCGCCCCCGTTTCGGCGACCGCGGTGGCCAGCCACGCTTTCCCAGGGATGTCTTGTGACGGTCGTGCCAGGCAGCTTCGAGCGTCACCTTTGCTCTCGCCCCCGGGTCGGACAGCGGTGAGACCCGCTGTTTCTTGTTGACCGTGTCCAAGAAGTCGGCCGAGTCCAAATATTGCGATGGCTCGGAAAAGAATTTCAGCGGGCCCCCTTCGGCCCTCGTAGTAATTGTGGCCATCTGCTCTGCCATCCGTCGATCCAGGCCCTCGACGTGGACTTCGACGCCCGCGCTGGCTGTCGCGGAGCTGGCGATGAGCGGGTCGGCGGCGAGCCCGACCGCAGGGGCTGCCTTCCCTCGCGGCCGCGGGTCGTCCGGGTGGACCTCCCCCACCCCTGGCGAGCACGGCCTGCACGTCGGACGGTCTGCCGTCGCGGATGGAGGCCAGGCAACGTGCGCAGTGACATCTTGCGTTCCACGCCCTCGCTTGCAAAGCTCGAAACCAATTCTCGAAGCCGGGCAGGCCGCGCGCCAGGTCCTGCGCCAGGGCGCCGCCAACGCGCTGGTCAAGTCGGAAGACGAACACGACTGGAGGCATCTCCCCGGCATTCCATTGCAGAATTGGCTCAGCCAGCGGGCAACCATCGCATGTGGCTGCGTGCTCCTTCTGTGTTGCTTGGTTTCCGGAACTGTCCTCGTGGGCGCGTTGCCCGGGGATGGCGACGCCGAGTGCGCTCGGGCACCGGGCCCTGTCTGGGCGAGCAGTAGGTCGGACGGCGGTGCGTTGCCCGTGGGCGCAAGGACCTGACACCCCCACGGCGGCGTCCGCCGCGCGTCAGATCGCCGATGGGGATATCCTGCTCGCCCAGGGTACGCAGGACGGCGGACACCTCGGCGTCGTTTGGGATGGTCTGTCCACTGGTGCCCAGTCCCACCAGCCCTTTGGGCGTGAGTGGTTTAGCGAGCTCTCTCTGTTCTCAACCCCCCTTCTTCCCCTTCGGGGAGGGGTTTACCCCTCCCCCTACCCCCTCCCCCTGGGCCTGGAGAGGGCGTTTCGCGGGTGGTTGGAGGGGTCTTTTTCGACTCCTGGGAGGGCTAAAATTCGACACCCCTCACGAGGATTCTGGCCCCGACGGGGGGGGGGAGAAAAATGCTCGCCCCATCTGTGATCGATCGCCCGACAGATGGCCCCAAGATTCCTCCCAGACCCCTCCCAAAGAGCCCCAAGAGGCCCCAAGAGGCCTCCAAGAGGCCCCCAAGATGCCCCCAAGAGGCCCCCAAGAGGCCCCAAGAGGCTCCCCCGAGGCACCCAAGACGCTCCTGGAAGCCCCTGGAGCCGCCAAGAGGCCCCCAAGACGCCCCAAACGGCCTCCAAGAGGCTCCCAAGAGGCCCGAAGAGGCTCCCCCAAGGCACCCAAGACGCTCCTAGAAGCCCCTGGGGCCGCCAAGCGAGGGACGAGGGGCCCGAACGACTCACACCACGAAGAGCCCGAACGACTCACACCAGTAGGAGGGGCCCGAACGACTCACACCAGGACGAGGCGCCCGAACGACTCACACCACGAGGAGCCCGAACGACTCACACCACGACGAGGGCCCCGAACGACTCACACCACGAGGAGCCCGAAACGACTCACACCAGGAGGAGGGGGCCCGAACGACTCACACCAGGACGAGGGGCCCGAAGCAACTCACGACCACGAGAAGCCGACGACGGACACCAAAAAGGGAACGAGAGCCGAACGACTCACACACACGAAGAGCCGAACGACTCACAACCAGGAAAGAAGGGCCCGACGACTCATACCAGGGCGAGAGGCCCGAACGCCTCGAACCACGATAAGCCCGAACGGCTACACAGGAACGATGGGCCCGAACGACTCACACCACGAGGAGCCCGAACGACTCACACCAGGAAGAGAGGCCCGAAGGACTCCCACAAGGACGATGGGGCCGAACGACTCACACCACGGGGGGCCCCAACGACTCCCACCAGTCGTCGTCGTCGTCGTCGTCGTCGCCGTCGTCGTCGTCGTCGTCGTCGTCGTCGTCGTCGTCGTCGTCGTCGTCGTCGTCGTCGTCGTCGTCGTCGCGGTTGTGGTCGTCGTCGTCGTCGCGGTCGATATCGTCGCCGTCGTCGGGTGCGTCGTCGTTGTTAAGATCATCGCTGTGGTCGTCGTCTCCGCTAAATCCCTCTTGCCTCCCACCGCTTTCTCTCCGTCCTCCTCCGCATCGTCCTTCTCCCGCCCCCACCACAAGGAGGATGTACAAGGAGGCGGGAGGAAGGAGAAACAAGGGGAGATATGCGGGGGCAGGCGGAAACACGCCTGAAAAACACGACTGTCGGCATGCTTCGCAAGA
>CAUYUJ010021631.1:5000-7500 GCA_963575745.1 Prorocentrum cordatum
ATAAACAAGGGGTCGGCGGTGTGGCGTAAGCCTAAGAATCACCACTACCATCATAACCACCAACACAGCATTTAGCATCATCATCATCAGCATCACCATCATCATCGTCATCGTCATCATCATCATCATCATCATCATCATCATCATCATCATCATCATCATCATCATCATCACCATCACCATCACCGCCACCACTACCATCATGGTCGTCGGCGGCAGCGGCCAGCGCCACCGACGTCATCACCACCACCACTAGCAGGTATATTCCTTCATCCCCCTCTGTCTCCCTTCAATCATCTCTTCCGATCTTCGAGCTGCGGACATTGTCGAACCGGATCCTGCTCCTCCTCCTCCTCCTCCCCCTCGTCCTCCTCCTCATCATCTTCCTCCTCGCTATCATCATCAGCGTCCTCATCACCATCATCGTCATCATCAGCAGCATCACCATCAGCATCATCATCAGATATCAGCATCATCATCATCATCATCATCATCAGCATCATCATCATCACCATCATTATCACCATCATCAGCATCATCATCATCAGCATAATCATCATCATCAGCATCATCATCATCATCTGCATAATCATCATCCTTGCACCAGCATCATCATCAGAGTCAGCAGAATCACCAGCACCAGCATCATCAGCATGATAAGCACAGTAGTAGTCGTCGTAGGCATCATCAGCATCACCATCATCAGCATCATGATCATCAGCATACGAAATCATCATCAGCATCAGTATTATCAGAATCAGCAATAGCATCATCATCATCAGCATCATCATCGCCACCACCACCATCAGCATCACAATCAACACCACCACCACCAGAACCGCCAGCAGCATCCTCATCATCAGAATCCTCATCAGCATCATCAGAATCACCATCATAATCATCATCACTACCACCACCACCACCATCATCATCATCAGCATCATCATCAGTACCAGCATCGTTACCATTGTATCATAACCATCATCAGCATCAACAACAACAGCATCAACATCAATATAATCGTCGTCGTCATCATCATGACCATAATCGTAATCATCATCACCAACATCACCATCACCATTGCCATCACCATCACCACCACCATCACCATCACCATCAGAATCACCATCAGAAGCAGTAGCAGCATCGTCATCATCATCAGCATCATCATCTGCATCAACATCCTCATCCTCCTCCTCATCATCATCAGCATCATCATCATCATCATCATCATCATCATCATCATCATCATCATCAATAGCGATCGCTTTCCCGGGGGACTTAATTCTGCCAAGCCGTTGCGTTTGTGAGGGCTGCGATGCAGTAGGAATGGCCGATGCCCCGCGGTCCCAGGACTGTTCTCCCCGGGCTGGTCTCTGTGTGTTGCAATTCGGTCCTCGGGACCTGGTTCTTGCTGCCGTACGGGCCCACTGAGGGCGCCCCCAGACCGTGCCCGACTGGGTTGGAAAAGGGTGTGGAGCCCTTTTAAAAGGGTTTAAAGATTGGCTTTAAAAGGGTTAAAAGGGTGTTGTGCCCGACTGGGCTTAAAAGGTTTAAAAGGCTGGGTTTAAAAGGGTTCCCCCCCCCAGCTACTGAGCAGGCGGGGGAGGCTCCAGGGTGCGGGCCACCTGCCTGCAGGCTGCGGGGCTGGTGGTGCTGGGCCCCGCGGAGCCTCGCACCGCGCTCCCCCAAACGGTGGTCGAGGAGGTGCCAGGGTCCCCGACCTCAGGGAGGCGGGAGGCTTAGGGCGGTGGGCGGGGCGTCTTGCGGGCTTGGAGCGGTTGGTTTGGGGAGGAGGAGGAGGAGGAGGAGGAGGAGGAGGAGGAGGAGGAGGAGGAGGACGAGGAGGAGGAGGAGGAGGAGGCGAATGAGAAAAGCGAGCGTGCTCCCTCGCATCCCGCGAGGAGGGAAGGTCCCTCCCCTGGCGCCTGCCAGGAACGCAGACCGCTCCGAACGGCGCCCCCTGGCTTCCCGCCGCCCCCGACGCGGGGGAGACGGAACCCCGACGTGGGGGACGAGGAGGAGGAGGAGGAGGAGGAGAAGAGATCGAGGAGGAGGAGGAGGAGGAGGAGGAGGAGGAGGAGGAGGAGGAGGAGGAGGAGTAGGAGAGGAGGGAGGAGGAGGATGAGGCGGAGGAGGAGGAGGAGGAGGAAGAGGAGGGATGAGGAGTCGGAGCGAGTAGAAGCGAGGAGGAGGAGGAGGAGGAGGAGGAGGAGGGACCATCCACCCCCCCCCAGGGCTGCTGCCGCTCACTCCGCCTCCCCGGCCCGTGGTCGCCCCGGGCCTCCGCCGCCCTCGGCGGCCGTGTGCGCTCTCGTGTCGACGAGCGCGCTCGACGACTCGCAGAGTGGCTGTTCGCGAGTGGCCCCAATCGGCCGCGGGGGATCGACGCTCCACTACACAGCGGACGACACGTTTGTTCCTCGGACATCTGCGAGCAGGCACTCTGCGAGCAGTGGAACGCGGTCGGTGATCCTCACACCGCGGGGCATTTTCAGAG
>CAUYUJ010021631.1:12500-15000 GCA_963575745.1 Prorocentrum cordatum
GGAAGTCTCAGGCGGAACGCCTGGACAACCTTTTACCGACACACGCCTTGGCGTGCAGCAGGAGGGTAACTTCAAGGACAAGGGATGAGCGAGAGAAGAGCAGGGAAGAGAAGGTGGGGAAGGGAGGAGGGGCGAAGGGCATGTGGAGGGCAGAGGAGGGTGAGGCTACGCTCTGCTCTGTGGAATTTGCGACAGACACAGCAAATGTGGCTTCGGTCGATTGCTCAGATAACACGCCCGCATGGGCCAACGACACCACGCACGGACAGGGTGGACGCCTACGCCAACCAGAGGTCTGGTGACCCAAATCCCCGACTTGGTGGGACCGTCGATGGACCAAACAACTCGAGGCCCGACTCGGGAAAGACAGTGGGGGGGCATCCATCCTCGATAGGGGTGCGTGCGGATAGCCCACCAGAGGCTGGAGCTCGGAGTTCACCGTCTTTCCTGAGCGGCCAGTTTTCTGTTGGGGGACTCGGGATTGGGATCGCAAGACCGCCGGCGAGACGCATCACCGGGCCAAGATCAACGCCGCGGCTGAAAAGCCATCTGGCAGGCCAATGGCCGCGAGTGCCCAAATGCCCGCAAGCCACGGGCGTGCAGGCTACACTCGGCGGCACCAACAGAAGAGGATGGGCGAGAGGACGAGAGGGCGGAATGATGAGAGGGAATGGGATAACCGGAGGCTTGGCGACCCCAACTCCGGCTCAACCAGGACCGCTCAGCATCGAAGCATGAAACCGGACCGTATCGGAATGCGCGTCGGATAGGGCTGCGTCGGCGCCGAGTCGAGATTGAATCGAGCTAGCCAGAATCACATGCAATAGGATCGGAACGGACCGTGTAGGGGAATACCCGGAGGCATGGCGACCCCATTCCCCGACTCTGCGGGACTTTCAAATGGACAAAGCAAATCGGCCCAACTCGGATAACTATAGGGGGGGATGATGGAAGGCGTCCATCCTGGATGGTGGTGCGTTCAAGCAGCGCCCCCTTGGGGTCTGGGAGCGAGAAATCTGGGGTTCGGAAGGAAAACCACCTCCGAGGGAATCTGGAATAAAGAAACCAGCATACACAGAAATTACCACGGAGGTCCAAGCGGAAAGCCGAGTGACTGCGAGGGAGACTGGGAAGCAATTCCTGACAGGTCTTCGCGGTAACGACTAAGGGCGATCAAGCCCGATTAAGGGGCCATAAAGCAAGATGAAACTAGACCGAGGGGTCATGCGGATCAACCTCGATGTTGAGCCCGATTGGGCGGGATCCGTCTGGAGCAGCACGGTGTTCGGCCGCGGATACATCAGCGCCGATGCTGAATGTGACCTCTCAAAGGAGGGACAGGTGACATCCAAAACGGCGGCGACGACGACGACGACGAGCAATGCGTTAAGTGCAAACGGAAAGGACGTCGGCCACGCCCGACGCACGCTGTGCGCAACACGTGGCAGCCAATCGCGCGGTTGCTGGGATGATGGATGTGTTAACGTTCCGGACTTCCCGGGGCACCGCGTGGGGAGCAACGTTAGTGGGAACCCAGCTCGGGGGAGGAACGTCGACTTTGAATCGGCGACACATCGTTAATAGAAATGAACATAGAATGCGGGCGCGGCCGCAACAAACCCAACCCTGAGAACCCACGCGCGAGGTGCACCTGAGGGGAAACCCGGAGCACCCTGAACGCAGCAACTCCTTCAACGGCTGCGGGAAGTCACCGCGCAGCGCGAGGAGCGAAGAAACCTAGGATACCCTGACGAAAAACATATGGTTTCTTGATGCGCGCCCCCAACTGTACAAACATATACCTGTACATGTACGATACATATCAAACAAGCTGTCCCAAGATGGACCTGCCACGGCCCATGTTCCCACGCGGTCGAGAGCACGTCGGTTCCCACACCAGTTTCCCGCGGGGGAACCCATTACCATGAACATTCCTTCCCCCCACGCTTCGGCCTGGTTATTCAGCCGCGGGGGAAAAGGAGAGAGAAAAAATGAGATCGCATAAAACGAAAAAGAGGTTGCATATATACATGTATACGTGCGTATATGTGTGTATATATGTACCGAGCGAGAGAAAGAAAGTAGAAACAAAGAACAAAGCAAGAAAGACACAAAAAACGCGCGCGCACATACCCCACCCCCTTAGTCGGACCGTTGGTGGGGAGATGCGTTGGTGCGCGCTCGCGACGCTCGTGCCCCAGCCCCACAATGCCTCGGCTGCGTCCGAAAATGAATCCCCTCCCTGCCTCTACCCCCACGCCGCCCCCTTTGTACCGTGGAATATGGCACGCGCCGTGCGTCCCCGCGAACGCACGGTTGCGCGACGACCAGCCAACGACGACGGCGGCGAATGACCCAACGACAAATGACTACAAGCGGGGGGCGAACGAAACGACGAACGACCACCGATGAACGACGACGACGGGGGGCGACGGCGACGACGACGACGACGACGACGACGACGACGAGCGACGAACGACGAACAACGAATGGTGACCAG
>CAUYUJ010021631.1:18704-66204 GCA_963575745.1 Prorocentrum cordatum
CTCCTCCTCCTCCTCCTCCTCCTCCTCCTCCGCCTCCTCCTCCTCTTATTATTATTCGTAGTCTTACTCTTAGTATTATCCGTATGATTAGTATTCTTATGATTCGTGTTGGTCGTAGTATTGTTGTTCGTATGATTAGTCGTCGTCTTATTCGTAGTGTTACTATTAGCATTATGAGTATGCTTCTTACTAATACTAATAATAATAATAATAATACAATAATAATAATAATAATAATAGTAATAATAATACTAATAATAAAAGAAGAAGAAGAAGAAGAATAGTACTAATAATAATCTTATTATTCTAATTAATATTATTAGTAGCACTGCTACCATTTGTATTAATAGTCTTAGTCGTCGTATTATTAGTCGTGGTATCAGTATTCTTATTAGTATTCGTAGTATTATTCTTGTTATAATGAT
The DNA here is from genome assembly GCA_963575745.1 of Prorocentrum cordatum. Taxonomy (NCBI): domain Eukaryota; class Dinophyceae; order Prorocentrales; family Prorocentraceae; genus Prorocentrum; species Prorocentrum cordatum. The sequence continues at coordinate 19,130 of CAUYUJ010021631.1, forward strand.
TCGTAATAGTTCGCTTATTCTTATTAGTATTAGTATGCGTCTTCTTCGTATTCGTCGTAGTATTATTAAGTTTGTTCTTCGTATGCGTCGTATAGTTATGTTTCGTCTTAGTCTGCGTATTAGTATCCTTATTCGTCGTAGTAGTCTTCTTAGTCTTGTGATTCGCACTAGTATTATTATTATTATTCGTATGGTTAGTCTTCTTAGTATTATTTTTATTCGTCTTAGTCGTCTTGTTATTATTCGTATTGTTGTCAGTACTCGTCTTATTATGTGCATTATTATGTTTAGTATTATGCTGCGCATTATTATTCTTATTATTCTTATCAGTATTATTATTCGTTTTCTTCGTCTTCCTCCTCCTCCTCCTCCTCCTCCTCCTCCTCCTCCGCCCTCCTCCGCCCTCCTCCGCTTCCGCCGCCTCCTCCTCCCCATCCTCCTCCTCCTCCTCCTTCTCCTCCTCCTCCTCCTCCTGACCCCCAGGCGGGCGGGGCGCCTGCAGGGCCCTGCCCGCAGGGAGGAGAACTCGGCTGCAGGTGCTCAAACTGCGGGCGCACGCGCTGGTGTGGAGGATGGGCGGAAGATCATATGAAGATCGATCTGGATTCCGTGCCTGGCAAGGTGCAGTAGAAGCTCGACCACAAGAAACCTTCCACAAGAAACCCAACCCTGAGACCCCAGGACGTCCACTGATTTCTCCCCACAGCAAAATCATCGAAACCCACAAAACCCGGGGGGCCCTGGCGGCAAGCAGGGCGTTTCTTGGCATGGGCTTCCGCTGCAGCTGCGCACGCAGTGCTGGTACAGGCGCGAGAGACGGGTCTGCAGCAGCAGCGCTGCCCCGCCTCCGCGGCCGTGTGCCTCGAGAGGCCCCACGGAGGGCCGCGCCAGCAGCGCGCGTGCTGCACTGCACTGCACGCGCCTGAGAGCACGCGCAGGCGTGGAAGACGGGCGGGAGGAGGGCCGAGGAGGCACGAGGAAGCAGGGAATTCCTCACGGATCCCTGGGCACCTCGGGGCGAGCGGAAGGGCGAGGAGGGGGCGGGCGGGGCGAGGGGGCGGCGGAGGAGGGAGGGGCGGCAGAGGCGGACGGGGGGCAGGCCTGGAGGGAAGAGAGGGGCCCGGGAAGAGGAAGGAGGTGGGAGCTGGGGGGAAGAGGGGCAAGAAGTGGAAAGGAGAGGGCGCGGATTCCGAGGGAGGAGGGAGACGGCTTACAACAAGGGCCAGATCGGTGGCAGCGTCGCTGTCGAACTTCGCCTCACCAGCCAACGCTACACCGGAGATGCCCATTTCGTTACTGGCGCCAGTCTTGCTGCGTGAGGATGCTATTCGGTTGGCGCGAATTGTCGAAGGAGGAAAGCGGAAGGACGAGAAAATAGGAGGAAGAAGAGGGACGGGGTAGGAGGAAGCAGACGCAGCTTCCCACCGCCCAATTTCTCTGCAGTTTCGATTGTCGAGCAATGGAAGTACCATGGGGGGACTTCCCGTCTAGTGAACCAACGTCTGCGTCGCAGGGTGTCAGCGTGCCGGCAGCTCCTTCAACGGAGGCCGGGTCAAGAAGGGCGGAGGAAAGTCTGGCAGGCTGTCAATAAGATAGTCGTCGGACGCACCCTCGACTGACCGGTGGCCCAGAGGGCGTGCGCAAATGCAAAGCGGAGGGAAAAAAACCAGTGTACCTGGGTGAGACAAATGGCGCGCGCTCTTTTACTCGGCGATTCGACGTCGGGCGGAAGGGTGGGGAGAGGGGGGGTCTGGTTCCAGACCTCTGCTTAGTGCGACTGTTTGCAGCAGTGCGTCTCGTGGGGGAGGGACTCCACCTGGTCGAAACAGGAGCCCCAAATCAGTTCAGATCCACTCCACAGAGGGGGGGGAGGGGGCTTCGAGGGCCCGCGCCGATCGGCAACACGATGCATAAAGAACGATCACATGGGCAGGCGCAAGAGACGTTGTCCGGGTGCCGCCACGGAGGCGCCTCAGACCGGCGCCCTCCTCCTCCTCCTCCTCCTCCTCCTCCTCCGAGACCAGTGGGCAGGCGCAGGAGTCGCTGTCCGGGTGTCGCCAGGGCGGCGCCTCAGACCGGCGTGCGCTGGTCTGGTCGGTCTGCCCACGGGCGCGCACACCGAGCAAGAAACACTTGCGGCGACAGCTGCAGCGTTCTGCAGTGGGGGCGCGGACCTGAGGAACCCCAAAGGAGGAACGAGGCCCCCTTTTGGTCCACGAGTTGACATTCGGCTCCCCATGGAAAACCTGAGGACAACCTAAGGCAAGCTGCGAAACAACTGGGGAACACTGAGCCCCTCCCCAACGAGAAGGGTTCCTTCTTCAGCGCCCCGACTGTATGCAAGCAAAACAAGAAAACCGCCACCGTGCATTGTGCACGTTCAAGCGTGGAAGAATGCCAAGGTCTGGCTGGCAGGGCTTCTGTACTCTAATAAGAGATACCCCCCATCACCCCCTCTCCCGATGCCACGACCCATGAAAAAAAACGATGGACCACGTTCCCGGCGCCAGGATCTCTCGATTAAATACACGCCCGCGTCCCGTGCTTCCAAGACTGCCCAGGCAGGCAACCAAGGACACCACGATGGCCCAAGATGCCCCGAAGATGGCCCAAGGGCGGCCCAGTATGGCTTCAAGACGGCGCATGGTGTCTCCAAACTCTCTTACCAGGGTCCGAGGAACCGAAAATCAGTGATGCTCCTTTTTGGTGTTTGAATGATTTTCGCAGTCTCACCTGTTCGGGTTGCCGTCAGCCCAACGAGGCCCAAGAAGCCTCCACGATGGTGCCAAGACGACCCAGGAGGCCTCCACGAGGGTCCCAAGATTACCCAAGAGGTCCCACGATGGCCCAAGAGGCACCCAAGACGGACGCCAGACGGCCCAAGAGGGCATCCAGTGGAACCCGAGGCGGCCTGAGAAGGCCTGGCGACGGCCCAAGACGGCCCCACGACGGCCCCCAGACACCAACCGTACGGCCAAGAAGGCCCAAAGACGGCCCAAGAGAGCCCCAAGACGGCGCAAGAGCGCCTCAGGACGGCTAAAGAGGGCCCAAAAGATTCACCAAGACTGCCTATATAACAGGAGGCCAAGACAAAGACGGTCGCCGAAAAATCGTTCCAAGACGCCCGAGATGGCTTCCAGACGGCCCAAGGTGTCTCCAAGACGCCCCAAGAAGCTTCCAAGAGGCCTCCCAAGAGGGCCCCAACAGGCCAGAATCGTTGATTTTCATTGGTGTTTTCAGGGTTTTTAGCGTTCTTGCCTTTTCGGGCGTCCGACGCTCGAAGACGGCCCAAGAGGCCCCCAAGTCCGTCCCAAGACGGCCCACGATGCTTCCAACACGGCCCAAGAGAGCCCCAAGACGGCCCAAGAGGGCCCCAAGACGGCCCAAGAGGGCCTCTGGACAGCCCAAGAAGGCCCCAAGAGAGCCCCAAGAGGGGCCCAAGAGGGGGACCACGAACCGAAAGAACCGAGCTTTCCGCCCCAAGAGGCCCCCAGGAGGCCCCAAGAGACCCCCAAGGGGCCCCAAGAAGCCCACAAGAGGCCCAAAAGAGGTTCCAAGAGGCCCCACTACTACTACTACTACTACTCCTCCTCCTCCTCCTCCTCCTCCTCCTCCTCCTCCTCCTCCTCCTCCCCCTCCTCTTGGCCTCCTTCCCGGCTTGCTTCCCGGCTTGGTGTTTTCTGAAATTCTTAACGGCTTAAGCACCAGCCCGCTCGCCTCTCGGTTCCGTGGAGCCGCCTTCTGCGGCGTTCTGCGGCAGCCTGTGCGGTGGCCTATGTCTGGGTCATCGGTGCCACCTCGGCGAAGGTGAAACATGTGGCCGAATATGCACAGGCGATGACGACTGCAACTCGGGTCGCCTTTGCGCGAGAGGAGGAGGAGCGAGGATCACGGTCGGGAGAGGTTGCCGGACAAGCCGCGCAACCGAAGTCCCGCGGCCCTTCTCTCGCTGCTGGCGCCTTCTCTCGCTACTACAGCTGCTACTACTACTACTACTACTACTACTACTACTACTACTACTACTAGTAATACTACTACTACTACTACTACTACTACTACTACTACTACTACCAGCAGTACTACTACTACTACTACTACTACTACTACTACTACTAGTACTACTACTCCAACTCCTACTACTACTACTACTACCACTACTACTACTACTACTACTACTACTACTACCACTACTACTACTACTACTACTACTACTACTACTACTACGACTACTACTACTACTACTACTACTACTACTACTACTTAAACTACTACTACTACTACTACTACTACTACTACTACTACTACTACTACTACTACTACTACTACTACTACTACACTACTACTACTACTACTACTACTACTACTACTACTACTACTACTACTACGACTACTACTACTACTACTACTACTACTACTACTACTACTACTACTACTACTACTACTACTACTACTACTACTACTACTACTACTACTACTACTACTACTACTACTACTACTACTACTACTACTACTACTACTACTTACTACTACTATACTACTACTACTACTACTACTACTACTACTACTACTACTACTACTACTACTACTACTACTACTACTACGTACGTACTACTACTACGAGTCGTCGTCGTCGTTGTCGTCGAGGCCGCCGCCGCTGCTTAACATCGTCTGTGGTCTTCCATTTTCCCCGTGCGCACAGCCGTTCTGTACACGACCTCACCAGTCTACATTCTGAGATACTGGGCGAACCGCTCGCCCTTCAGGCGGCCAACTGGCATACTCAGACATAAAAACAGAGCACTATAGGAGTGACCCCCATCAGCGCGCGACCCCAATCAGCGCGATATAGGGAAACAGGAGGCCGGCAAAGGAGAAGGAGCAAGAGAAAGAGGAGACGATGAGACAGGCGGAGGACGAGGAAACGGAGGAAAGGGCAAGCTTACTCAAAGCATCCCGCGGGCGAGCTACCCGCAAGTCAGGCATGGCCTCGGCTGAAACACGGCGGCGGCTCCAAGTACCACCTACCAATGCCGTCATGGAAGTATCGATGGTACTTGCCATAAATGCAAAGGCATGTTTGCGCCTTGGTCTGGTGCATGCTGTGCTCCCTGGCGACCTGCTGCAATGTGAGGTCTGGCCGGCCCTCACATTTCGCCACGAGCCGCAGACCAATCCGGCTTCCTGCGCGCAAAGACATCTCGCGGCCCTTATCTGCCAGTTTATCTTTCAGGCCCAATGGGAGAATGACAGTGTGAAGGACTACTTCCCAACAGTGGAAGACGAGCGCCCGGCCTGTCAGCGGTAGCAGATACGCCACAAGCGCATCCACAACATCAACCATGCCCGGCTGCTTCTCTGGAATTGACAGGATGCCCATTACCACGCGCACCATGCCTTCCAAAGCCGTGTCAGCCAAGAGCTTGCGAGAGATGACGCCATGGAAAGTCCCGCTCCCGCAGGCAGCCGTCCTCACCGTCGATGCTGTGAGTTTTGCACTGTGGCACACGGGCGCAATCACATCCGCATTCTCCCGCCGTCCCTGCGTGAACACAACTGAGATGATGACTCGCATGGCATGTATGCGCCAATCACGATGTCCTTTTCGCCGGAGCTTCGATACCTGCCGTCGGATGCACTTGCTAGCGGCATCTTTCCGGCGAGATGTCCGCTCAAGACGCGCATACCTCAAGATGAGATTCTGCACCACACGAGGCTTCTCTCCCTTCGGGGCCGCATCCTGATCATCCATTGCCCTCACCATCTCGCCGAATGTGAGGTCGCAGTTGTATGCGTTAACAATGCGCCCATCACGAGCCCGAGCTCGATTGCCACTGGGCGTGAAGAGCTTATCGCCCTCCCTCATCCTCTTCCTTCTTCTAATCATGCCACTCCACTGCCCCGCTTCCTGGCGCACCTGCCGTGTCAGTGCCGCTGCCCCTTTCCTCCTGCCAGCAGCGCGTCGAAATTCTCGGCATCTCGCACACACTCCACGGCAACTGAGGTCAGGACCTTTATGCCCACAGGGGTTCCAGCACACCATGACGCCCAACCAGGGATGACCTTTCAAGTTGCTTGCCCAAACAACTTGAGCCAAAAGCTGAGTCCAGTACAGCTGTCTGAATGAATCTAGGAAAACAAATTGCTCAAGAATTCGCCACCTCCACGGGCAAGAGGCGTGCTGAGATCTCCGGCTACTGGTTAACAGTACTTCTACTTCGTGCACGCGGGCCGGCCTCCGAGGGGTCCCCAGACGAAACATACCTCGCCAAGGTCGACAGATTGTCCTGGAATGGTCCCGGGAGAACCTCTAGAACCCTCCACGCATGCACTTGCTGACACCCCTTTCTGCAGTAAGACAGGGAAGTCCAGCAAAAGAAGAAAGCTGAGAAGGATGAGAACGAGGAATGGAGAGGGGCAGGATTATGAGCACGTCCTTCCTTCCCGATGGGTGGAAAGATACCCGCCCCGATCTTCTTGCCCCCGAACGGGGGTAGTGTCTCACCCCGCATCCGTCTGCGACAACCCTGGGGCCCGACTGGGGCCCGAAATAGGCTCCTTCGTTACAAAAGTCGAGGACGAACCTCCGACGATCGAGGGTCGATTGGAACACATGCGGAGAATTACCAAAAATCGAAGACGACAAGAAGAAGGAGGAGGACAGAGGGCACGAGGAAGGAGCGAGGATCTCAGGGAACGGGTCCCTTCTCCGAGTGCGCGCCCCGCCTGAGGGTCGCCCCCTCTGAACCAGCCGAAGAATGTCTCCGGAGAGGTCCAGGGCGTCGATCGACGACGACGACGATCGACGGCGACGATCGACGACGACGAAGCCGACGAAACCCAACCATCCGGCTCCAATACTAGCACTAAGGATGCCTGAGGCTACCCAGATCGGCCAGGATGCTCCATGAAGCCCCAATAGGCCCCACGAAGATCGGGCCGGACAATCGTGAGTTCGGAAAGAGGAAATTACCGAACCAACTGCACGCAGCTGGTTCTCCCAGCACCTCGAGACGTTGGGAACGACCATGTGTCGAGGAATGCCTCGCGGCGAGGCCAAAACCAGGTGCATGCAGCAGATTACACCACTCCTCTTTTCTCCCACCCTTCCTTTTTTCATTTTCCTAGAGAATTCCACAAGAAACGCCCAATGACCCCTCAAAATTTCCAGAAGGACCCCTTTTCCTCTTCGGGGACGGGTTATCCCCTCCCCCTACCCGTTCCCCTGGACATCTGGACGGAAGGGGCCGCGAAAGGTTAGAGCACCCAAGATGGTCCAAGATGGCTCCAAGAAGGCCTCAGCGACCCCAACATGACCTCCAAGACGGCTCAAGATACCTCAACAATGCTACAGATAGCTAACGACATGCTTCGAAGAGGCCTCAAGACCCCCTCCAGACGGATTCAAGTGGCCAGGGAGCCGCCCAATGAGGCCCCCGAAAAGCCAAAATCTTTTAACAACCTACAGATATCCCTGTTTTTGGGCCTTTCCCTTGTCGCTTCAATTGGACTTCTGAGGTTACACGGCCGCTCCAAGATGGCCCAAGCGGCCCCGAAGAACGGCCCAAGACAACCGCAAGACGAGCCCGGGCTCCCAAATCCGCCCCCGCCTCTTCCTTCTCCTTCCCTTGGGAAGCCTCCGAAGGAACGCACAAGCGAGGGCGTGCAACGAACTGCTCCTGTCCCAAGACATTGTCCGAACAAAGGAACAGAACGTGGAGGAGAAGAGGGAGAGGAGGACAGAATAATACCACAAAGAAGCCTGTTCAGAATCCATCGACTGATATATTAGCAACTACAACCTCGAAAATGGATGAGACAAACTCATGCGTTCACACTATTCGCGCGTGTGGAAATGCCGTCTGCGGTCGCCTTCGACACCGACGAAATGCAACAAAGGATAAAGTCGGTGATACTACCAAACCCGACGGCTGCTTTACACCACTGTACAAGCGCGAATCGCACAAGAAAAAACACAGACGGCAATAAATTTGCCGCGGCCCTATAAACGTTTATGCATCCATACCGGCTGCGAGGTCGCTACAACCGCTTGCGGTGTCGCGACTTCCCGACGCACTGCCGACCGCGAAAAGCCGTTCGAAGGAGTGCCGTACACTTGCAAGGTTACTGCTTCAAAGAAATCTCTTTCAAGACGGGTTTGAGCGGCATGTCTGCATGAAACACGCGAACAAACGCGTCGGAAAAAATCCAAATGGACGGGCCCCAACCTTTGTCACTCGCTTTTGGCTTCGTTGCCCGCGCGAAATAAACCGCGATGTCGTTGCCAACTGCGAGGCTGTCATCTTCGGCGTGCCGCCCGAGAGCTATCACTTTGATAACAGCTCCGTCCCCGTCTTGGATGTGAACACTTTTCGTGTCATCGCCAGACTGGGTCTGCCCCGTGCCCACGATAGTATGCACGACGCCGCGGAAGCTCGCGGTGAACGGGGTATCCAACTTCCCGAGCTCGAGGAACGACCGAACGTAACGCTCGGCAGCATCGGCCCCTTCCGCGTTGAGCGTAGTCCCTATAGAGCCTTCTTGCGCAATGCCTACTTCGCACTTGCCCGTCAAAGAGATGGAAGCGACGCGTGGGCACCCTCGCTCAGACATTTTCACTTTGAAATTCTCTGCAAAGAAAACTCCGGGCTCGTTACCAATGTCGGACTTGACGACGTCGCGTACCTGCTCGCCAACATTGCCCCAACCAGTCCCTTGAATATACCCAGTGTCGTCTTGGATAACAATACTAGTTCCGTTTTTGGAGGTCCCCGCGTCGTCCTCGCTCTGAACTATCCAGCCCTCCAACCGCAACTTGCGCGACAAATCCGCGGTGCCATCGTGCAGGGACGCCACAGTGCAAGGCACCGCGTCGCCGTCCGCCGTGCAGCGAGGCCTGGCGCGTTTCGGCGTGGATGGGACGTTGGCCGACGCGGCTTTGGAAGCGTCGCCGCGCGAGGCCACAACCTCGCTTTTGGCCAACCCTCCCCGCTTCGGCGCGGCAGCAGCAGTGCCGCTGGCGCCATGGACGACCGCCTCAATCAACGAGCCGACGCCTGCATCCACCTTCGCCTTCTTCTTTGGCGTGGCCTGAGCATCACCGCCGACGTTAGCGCGACCGCATGGAACGCCCCCCACCTCCACAAGCATCCGCGCGAAGTACTCTTGCTTCAAAAAGCTCTCACGACATACCTTCTTGTCCGACGCCCCGACCCACGCTGGCAACGTCGCGACTGCCTCGTCCGCAAGCTCTTCCATGACTGCGTTAAAAGCCGCAAGAGCATGAGCTGGATCCGCTGGGTTCTTGGCCAAGAACGCTTCCCATGCGCGGTTCGCCTCGTCGATGTCAGCAGCGGCGCTGGTCGGCACAAGCGGCACTACTGACCAGTGGCGCGCCGTAACGAATGCTTGAACAACCTGCGCGCCTTCTGATGCCATCCACTTGGACTTCTGCGACGTCAAAACCTCCTTCAAGCTGGGATGGCACTTCGCCACCGCGGCGTCAAACTTGGAGTCCAACTCGGCTTGGATGATCTGAGCGCTATTATGGCCGTGCATAGCGACTACCTCCGACAACGCTTCCCGCCCGACCCCGCTTACCAAAGCCTCCCAGATCTCCGACGGAAGCGCGCTCTCTACGGAAGCCAGCGCAGAACGCAACGACGCAACCTCCTCGACGATCGCGTACATGTGCGCTTTGCACCAGCTCCGAATGACCTGGTCCAAAGAATCCCGCATGAAACTTGGAACCTTCTCCACGTCGCCGAGTACGCGACTGCTCAGCACCACGCGGGCGTGCCGCTGCAACTTCTTCTTCTCTGGCTCTTCCATGGATTCAATGATGCCCTTCACTTTCAAGGCGTGCGCGGCGTCAGCCGCTGACTCAGGCTCAACCCAATACACGAACTCAGCTGCCTCAGACTCCGCCACATCGCAGCCCGCCGCAAAAAAGGACTTTACCATCTCCATGACTGTACCGATGACGAAGACACAGGGAAATGGACCGCGCCGGACAGTCTTGGACCAAAAACTCGGCAAGGCGAGCAGGAGGGAAGGGCAAGGATAAGAAAGAGGAAGACGAGGTGATCACGCGGCTTCCACCCATCTCCCACTATGCGCCCTGGGGCTATTCCCCCAATGGTTAGGACAACGGAGTGCTATGATATCAAAAAATGCTCCCAAGAGAACGCGCCAGAACATGGCAGTTCAATGGTGAAACGTTGGCAATGGTACCGAACGAACTTGCGATTCCACTCGCACATTCCAGCCCCATTGCCACGTAAACCGACCCTCCCCAAACCCTGAACGACGCCTCTCGGGCCCTCTAGGCCTGCCATCTGCCTACGCGCTCTCATGGGCCCCACCTTTCCGAATCCGACGCAATTACTCTCATCCTTTCAGGAAGCACATGGCGTAGTGATGCAAACCAGAAAGAGGCTCGAGAAGCACCTTGGCTTCTGTGTCTACGCACACCAATGCACTCGCAGAATCTGCGAAGCGGAACGGCAGAGTCTATATAAACAGCGCGCCCCGCTAGAAACAGAAAGAGCAAGTACCGTCGCAGATGGACTGCCACCGACAACCGGTGTCAGTCTATCCGTCTCGTGCACGTCTCGCCACCTCAGCTCGCCTGTCAGAAGCCGCCAGCAATGATATCGTCCAACGACGCCTCCTCCTTCATCCGCGGACCGCATCGACGGCTTGAACGACCCCTCTCCGATGCTTCGGCGGGCGTCGGCCACGTCCGCCTCATTTCCTCAGCACGGCGCCTGTCGTAGTCACCCCGCTGACCTTCGCGACCGTCATGACCACGGCGCCTGTCATGATGACCCCCTCCACCGTCGCGATGCCCATTCGTCACCACACTGTGCGCCGCGCTGCTGCCACTGTTCCTGGACGTCGTCATCCTTGGCGGTGGAGTCGCAGGTCGGGATTTACTCGAACACGCCACAGTTCGAACGTCATCCACGCTGGAAGAGAAATCAGCCCACCTGCGACTTACACGCCGATCAGAGCTTCGCCCGCGAACCTCAGAACGCTTCGGAACACGACCGCCCCTGGAACCACGCGAGGAGTCGGCGCGAAAGTCATGGCGCTCACCGGCGCGCTCATCAGAACTCCGCGGCCTTGGATTTGTTCCTCTTTCATGCGTCCTGCTACTGCCGCCATCACGGCGCCCCCCTACATCATTCTGCTGGTGACGCTCCGAGTCCTGGCCACCACGATGACCCGACCTCCGCACAACGTCTGACGCAGCCCCACCTGTGTTCGGGACCGCGGCCGTTCCGGCGCCAGCGCCGGCGCCGCCATCGCCGCCGCCGCCGCCGCCACTACGGCGACCCGACCTCCCCACTGCGACTGACGCAGCCCCACCTGTGTTCGAGACCGCGGCCGTTCCAGTGCCAGCGCCGCCGCCGCCAGCGCCGCCGCCGCCGCCAGCGCCACCGCCTCCGCCGCCCTGCAACCGCCTCATTGCACGTCTACGTTGCTGCTTGGCACGCAAGCGCTCCTTCTCTAAAAGAGCTCGCCCGTCTGGTGGAAGATCGTTGTAGGCGACTTCCCCCGACTGCATCTGCTCAGCCAGGGCGCAGATAGACGTCATGATTTCAACATCGCGTTGCTGACCTTCATCGTTGGCACGGGTCTGGATCTGCCTCGTCAACGCATTGCGCTCTACGACGTCCATCATGCGGGACGCCAAACACCTGGAACGAGGAACTTCCTGCTCAACTGCACCAGCTACGCCGCCATGATCCGACGTGGCGATCATTTGCAGCCGGCGTCACTCCAACCGTTGTCGGTGTCGCGACGACCGAACCGAACAACGCGAGGATCCCACAAAAGAACCTACCCGGCACCGCCCAAACACTAGTTTGAGCCACTGTGGATACGGACAAAAAGCGACCTTGGCAATGCCCTTACATGCTAACTGTTCCTAGTTCCGACGCAAGAAACGCCGTTGCACACACGGCACAGGACTTTCCATGACCGTTCCCTCGAACCCGTTTCTTGTGCACGAAGGTCTTGCATTGGCAGAGCTTCCCTATGTCGATTTGCGGCTGGGGAACTTTGGGGCCTAATACGAACCCCCCGGATAGATGGACTCCTACTGCCGCGATCGTCTCGAATGATGTACTGTTCGGGGCCACGCCTGGGGGCTTGGCTCCTAGAATGAGCACGGCGACTAGGGCCATGGTCAGAAGTACGGTTTTCGAGTTCCCGGACTCGCTCAGAAACCTGTCCCTGTTCAATCCCTGTTTGTTCGGGCGTCCCGTGGCCCCACCTTCGTGTGCCTGGACCTCTCTCTCTCGGAGGGGAGGAAGGTGTTGGCATCTGTTGAGCTGCGGTCTCCCTCTGCACGACAGAATGCGCTGGCACGGAAGGGGCTGCGGTTTCCCGCTGCACTGTCTGGGACGGTGCTGCGGTGGCCCGCTGCGCTGCTTGTGGCAGGGCTGCGGTTTCCCGCCGCACTGACTGGTGCAGTGCTGCGGGAGGGACGTCAGATGTGGTATGAAGGGTGGGGAATTGAGGCGTGAGCCCTGGAGCGGCGTGTAAGAATCGCTGCTGTAGGGAGGGCTGATCTCCAATAGGAAGTGGGGATTTGGAAACGCTATGAACATGCAAGGCACGAAGCTGGTGCAACTGAGCTTGCGTAGCATGAAGCTGAGCTGCCGCCTGGGTGGGCAACGCTGGCATTGCTGCGGTTTCCCGCTGCATTGACTGCGCTGCACTGGGTGGGGGCATAGCTTCGTCCAATCCGTCGGTTCCTGGAGAAATGGCCATGCGGGCCGACGACTCATCATGCAGGGTCCGACGGACGACTGGTGTCGTGCCGTCATCCTGCATGACTAGTCCGATGTCGACAGGTCGGGTCGCAAGTTGGACGCGATGTCAGATATAAAAGAGAAGGCTGATAACCTGTGTGAGGGTGAGGAGGACCAATGGACCGACCCCACCCCGAGTGTTCCGTCGGTAGACGATGAGGGACGATGGTTTTACCCAACGTACCTCCAACTATCGAGTACCTGTCATCCGAGCCAAGAGGGGCGATGGATATGAGCAAGATAGGAGGAAAGTAGGGGGATTCACACACAACATGCAACGAACTGCTCCTGCTCCAAACCTGTTGAAAAGAATCAGGAGAAGAAACATTGAACAGGAGAAGAAAGCAGGAAATTATCCAAGTGCGACCCTACCTAAGAGTTGGAGCCCCTAGAAAAGCAGCATTAGTTGCTAAGCTATACTATGCTAACCTGCGCTATACTATGCTATGCTCGGCTCGGAACAAACAACTTTTCTGTACCTCCCACCGTCCAACGTCGCAATGCGCCACAGCGCTGTCACAACAAACCAGGGCATGCAACAAACTGCTCCTGTCCCAAGTCATGTGCGAAGAGCTCCACATGCAAAGAACTGCTCCTGCTCCAAAACTTTGGAAAAGAATCAGGAGAAGAAACATTGAACAGGAGAAGAAAGCGGGAAATTATCCAAGTGCGACCCTACCCAGGAGTTGGAGCCCCTAGGAAAGCAGCATTAGTGGCTATGCTATGCTATGCTAACCTGCGCTATGCTATGCTATGCTCGGCTATGCTGCGCTGTACTATGCTATGCTAGGCTATGCTGCGCTATGCTATACTAAGCTAAGCTATACGATGTTGTGCTATGCTATGCTGGGCTACGCTGTGCTGAGCTACGCTATGCTATGGTATGCTGCGCTGCGCTATGCTATGCTATGCTATGCTATGCTATGCTGCGCTATGCTGCGCTATGCTGCTCTGCGCTGTGCTATGGTATGCTATGCTAAGCTGCCCTATGCTATGCTGGGCTATGCTGTGCTGCGCTACGCTATGCTATGCTATGCTGCGCTATGCTATGCTATGCTATGCTATGCTATGCTGCGCCATGCTGCGCTGCGCTGTGCTATGGTGTGCTCTGCTACGCTGTGCTATACTATGCTGTGATATGCTGTGCTATGCTATGCTGCGGTATGCCGTTTCCCAGCCCCGGGACCGTCAAGAAACCACGCAGACGAAACAAACAACTTTTTCTGTACCTCCCAACGTCCAACGGCGCAATGCGCCACAGCGCTGTTACAACAAACCAGGGCATGCAACAAACTGCTCCTGTCCCAAGACATGTGCGAAGAGCTCCACATGCAAAGAACTGCTCCTGCTCCAAGACTGTGGAAAAGAATCAGGAGAAGAAACATTGAACAGGAGAAGAAAGCGGGAAATTATCCAAGTGCGACCCTACCTAGGGGTTGGAGCCCCTAGGAAAGCAGCATTAGTGGCTATGCTATGCTATGCTATGCTAACCTGCGCTATGCTATGCTATGCTCGGCTATGCTGCGCTGTACTATGCTATGCTACGCTATGCTGCGCTATGCTATACTAAGCTAAGCTATACGATGCTGTGCTATGCTATGCTGGGCTATGCTGTGCTGCGCTACGCTATGTTATGCTATGCTGCGCTGCGCTATGCTATGCTATGCTATGCTATGCTATGCTGCGCTATGCTGCGCTGCGCTGTGCTATGGTATGCTATGCTAAGCTGCCCTATGCTATGCTGTGCTATGCTGTGCTATGCTATGCTATGCTGCGCTATGCTATGCCGCGCTATGCTGTACTATGCAATGCTAACTAAGCGAAGCTAATCTAAGCTAAGCTCACCCAGGGGGGACCGCGGAGCGGGGTCTGGGAGAACCGCGGGGTGGGGTCCAGGGAAACCGTCCGAGCCAAAATAGACTGCCCGGCCCCTTCAAGCCCAACGAGTAAGAACCTCTAGGCACACGCCTAGGTAAGGAAAAAAAGAAACAGGAAACCAGCAAGTACAACAGGAAGCAAATCATGAAATGCAAACTCATACCAACACCCATGAGATTTCTCACCCTGCAAACGTCACAATGACCGGATTCGCCAATGGCCATTGTCTCTGTCAACTTTTTATCCCGTTTGGAGTCGTTTCTTCCTCCTCCTCATCTTCTCCCCGGTTTTCTCCTCCCCCCCCCAAACAAGCAAGGGCATGCAACGAACTGCTCCTGTCCCAAAACACGTCGTGTCGTCGCCGTCGTAGTCGTCGTCGTCGCCGTCCTCGTCGTCGTCGTGGTTGTCCTCGTCGTCGTCGTCGTCGTTGTTCTCGTTGTCGTCGTAGTTCCACGAGGGCGTCCGCTTCCTGTGTGGATGGTCTGTATTTTCCTTTTTGTTCGTCACACGGTGCGCGCGCATCACGCGGCGCTGACCGTCAATCACGTCGTGCAGAACAAACGTAACGGCCTAATTTTAGGAACAACCATCAGCACGAGGAAGCCTCCTTCGGAGAGCGACCAGCCGGGTCAGCGAAAACTGATGCTCCCACGAGCAACCGAAAAGCTTTGAGAACAAAATAGCGGAAAGAAAAGAGGGGCGCAGAAGGAGACAGCTGCACGATTTCTAGATCTGCCAGGGAGCACGCTGCTTGTACTGGCGCGTGCAGCAAGCCGGCAAGCGCTGCCACCATACACTCTGTCACAAGACGCTGTGCCATTACAACTCGTGACGGGAACGCCTGTTCGTCGAACCGACCGACGCGCTGGCTGCGTTGTCCACCT
Source organism: Prorocentrum cordatum (assembly GCA_963575745.1). Taxonomy (NCBI): domain Eukaryota; class Dinophyceae; order Prorocentrales; family Prorocentraceae; genus Prorocentrum; species Prorocentrum cordatum. The sequence goes on from CAUYUJ010021631.1 coordinate 34,713, forward strand.
GTAGTACATCGCCCACCCCTTCCGACGTATCCAGCCCCTTTTACAATACCCCGGCCAATATCACATTGCGACGCGGCTACCTTATCCCCTGGACCCCGCCGTTGTCCCGACTGGCCTCCGCAGGCGTCGGTCCATCCAGTAGAGAGCCCCGTGGGTAGCAGATGCCAACGTTTCCCTCCCTCCAACCCATCTCAGCGGACGTTTTGGTACTGTTGCTCTTTTCGATCCTGTTCTGCCAAGCACACGTCGCAACGACGCTTGGCAGGTCGCTCCATGTAGCTCGGGGTCTTTTCCGAGCAACGCGCAAACTCGGACCGCGGTTTCGACAACATGCACCCTCCGCACGACAATTTTGCTGCACGAGTTCGTCCTTTTCCGAGGCACTCCAGGCACTTCCTGTCACCCCGAGTCCACTGCCGATCTGAGAACCGATCTCGCGGTAACTCCGCGCCGCACTGCCCGTGACATTTTAACACCTCGGCTCTCCCGCGCGGTCGGAGGCATTGCAAACACTTTCTATCGCCACGACCCCACTGCCAATCTCCGAACCGATCTCGCGGCAACTCTTGCCCGCATTGTCCATGGCACTTTTTCGCGATTAGCTTAGAGTCCGCCTCCGTACAAACTGCCGCATCCAGGCATACCTGACATGTCCGCTCCTCACCCTTCCAACGCTGCGTCTCCGAAAACTGCGTATACTCCAGAAGAACTTTGCATTGCGAACACGGCAACCACCTGGTCCTTTCCATTTTTCTCCTCTTCCCAGGCCCTGGTTCTCCGCGCGCTGTCTCCAACTGCGCCTGCACAGCAGCCCACTCCATTTCCTCTCCACGCAATTTCTTCAACAGCGTACACGGGCCAAGAGGCGCCGACCCTTGAAAAGCTTCCTTGGGGAATGGACGCATAATGTGTATCCCCTGGCGCGTCCTCGCTCGACTCAACCCGACGTAGCACGTCTGCTTCGATCCATTCGACCGCTCGTTTACGTCCACCGCGAGTTTTTCTTTGTCCATGCCTTGCAGCGAATGCACCGTCACGCAATATGCAGGCGTCAATGGTAGTTGCCTCCGCTGTATGCGAAGTCTCGGCACCGCTCGGTTCGCATCCAAATACCAAACATTAGACTTCCACGTGATAGGGTACACACCTGCGGCCAAGCCCGCCACATTCCACGTGGCGCCTACTTTGCGAACGTACACGCAAACGGGCAGACGCTGCAAAACACCCACGTCCTTACCCTTACACGCCTGCTCGTCTTCGGGTTCTATCTGAATGCAATGCACCTCCACCTCTGTTCCTTTCAGCATCTGGTACCGTTCGTCGCGATCCACGTGCTCAGTCAACAACATGCGCATACCTTCAGCCAGCGGCAGCATGCCCAGCAAATCACCACACTGCCGATCGTGCCGCGACAACCAATCCTTTTTTTTCCACGGCAGCGTCGGGTCTTCTCGCAGAGCATCCACTGACACAACATCTTTCGCCGGAGCCCATAACAGTTGCACGCCGTGTCTCACCGCATACAACCGTGCTCTCAGCTTGTTTATTTCGTACCGCAGATCATTGTTCGGCACCGCGCACGGAACTGCCTCCATGTCCGCACCCCCCATTCCGTCGGCGTGAAGTATGACTCGACGTCGAGACTGCCGATCCGCCCGACACACCGAGCACTCCATGCTGCACAATGCCGTCCAAGCGGCGCCGCCCGCCTTCAACTTCCGCCACACCGTTGGCAATTTCATACACTGCGCATTTCTACACTCCGGCGCCTCCCCTACCCAGCTTCCCGGAACAGAAGTTTCTAACCCGTGCAAAAACCCATAGTTGTCGTTGCTCAGCTGCGACACGCGGATTTCGTCCAGCACAGAGTTCCACCACCTGTCCAAACACCTATACGGACGCGTCAATTCCGTCACACCCTGAACGCAATCCCACATCAATTCCAAGCCCCGCGTGGCTGGGACAGTTTCCTTTTTCACAGACTTGTCTACTACGTACCGCTGTGGGATCTTGTAAAGCGGCGTCCCCTCAGGACAGTCTAACTGATAGCTGTCCCCAATGAACCCGACGTTGATGCCGCCCCATTCGCGCACGCGTCCAGCAGAGTCGTACTTATAACGAGACGCGTCGGACACCCCATTTCTAATTTGGTTCTCCACTTCTGCAAGCAATTGAGAGGACAGCATGAACACCTCATCGATGAGAATCACCCTGCACAATAAGCACCTGCTCTGCACAGGTTGACTCGTCACGTGCGCATCTACGTTACTCTCAACAACCGCGCTTTTCATGAACGGGTTCAATCCAGCCAAGAAATGCACTGTGCTTCCACCGAGCTCCGCAGCGAGCTTTACTTGCAGAGTGCAGACGTGAAACTCCACTCCGCGCGTCCACTTCATGACGTCTTCGAAAAAGCCCACAACCTTCTTCATGCAGAACGATTTCCCTGCGCCAGGTATGGCATGCCACAGCCACTGCAAGGGCGGCGATTCTGCCCCCGCGTTTTCTCGTGCTTCCTTCATCACGCGCTCCGCCCACATCGTAACGTAAGCTCTCTGCTCGTCGCTGCACATACTGCAATTCACCTCCAGCCAAGCCGCGGCCTCGGACCATTCTGGCGTTTTCTTCATTTCCACATGGGCGGCGTGGCCCAGTGCGCCGCGGAACGACGCCACTGGCTCACGCTTCTCCCGCAATGCCTGTTTGATTGAGTTCACGCTCCAGATCGTGTGCTGAAAAGGCTTACACGGAGACTTCCTCTGATCCGCTGATCTCTGACGTGCAGGCTCTCCCCAACACGCTTCCGCGCATGCAAAAGCGAGATCCACGTCATTTGATTCTTCCCCTTCTCTGCGCCCCGTGCCGCCTTTACGCGTGCACAAAACGGCGTCTAACTCGTCCAGGCCAACGAACGCCTCGGCATCTGACGCGTCATCCTGACTGTTCGCTCCAGCCACGGCGCCGTCTTGCGGACGAACGCTCGTGACGCTGGCAAAATTCGTCACCAATCGACGAACTTCCTCCGTCAAGATGTTTCCCTGCAGCCATGTCCTGCACGCTTCCCCCCACGACCCAGACAAACACAGAGCCGACACCACCGGCACGTGTTCGGAAGCCCACGGCTGAACCAGCGTCCACGGATGAAAATACGTCAACATAATCCGTGCACTTCGCTCCCACGTTCTGCGTCTTCCAGCGGGCATGGGACACCCGTGCATGACTGGGACGACAGGTATCCGGCGTCGCACCATAACCCAATTGTCTGACACCTCTGCAGGCACATGCGCGGAATCAAAAAACTTGACATTCGGCGACGCGCCCGGTCTTGCCACTTTCGTCGTCTTCGTCTGCACGATCCAGTACCGCTGGAACTCGTACGGGCTCAGATAGTGCAATGCTGCATCAGTCCCGCGATACCCGTATAGCAATCCAATCTTCTTCAGAAGAACCTCCTCGTGGCGACCTTTACCCTTCGTCCGCGCCCAGAGCAGACCCTTCTCCAGCGCCCGCGGCTTCAGACTCGCACGATTCTCCACCAACGCCAGGTACGCTTCTCCAGAGAAAGTGGCAAACGGGCACAACACCGTCACCTCGGCAGCAGTTGGTTCCTCGCCTCCAGCATGGTCGTTCAATTTAACTGTCTCGTTCGGCGTCCGCAAAACGCCCCGAGCGAAACAATCCGAACATATCCTCAGAGCATGCCGCCGCGACGCATACGCGCACGTCTCGCCTTTCAACGTCTCCGCCAATTGCTGATGCCCCTTCGCCCATTCTTTCGCTTCTGCGACGCCTATGGGTTGTCGCTTATTGCAATAGTCACAATGGTACCCCACTTGCGCAGACTGACTCGCCTCCACCGCTCGGACGATATCCTCTAAGGACGCCTTCTCGAAACAAGATTCACTGCAGCTCTCGTCATGGGTTTTCTCAGTGATGGGCAAACGATACGGCACCTTGATGTCGTTATTGTTCCCAGTTCCAACAGCAACAGCTGGAACGCTGCCATTAATGGACCCACTATTCCGCGATGGCTCAATCGAACCTACTGCATTTCGACGACCTTTCCAAGCCATTCCAAGCGTCTGAGCCAGACCAGCGCAAATAACCCTCGGGCGATCGCGCACGAGGTGGTCTTTCATAAACCCGTGCTTACAAGCGTCCGGCTTCTCCTTCGTGCGACACGCAGTCAAAGGACGTCGGTTCCCTTCCGGATCCTTTGGATGCACATGTTCTTGCCGAGCACGAGTTATCTTGTCCACGTCCTTCTCGTACTCTCTTTTCCATGCTTCGCCTTCTCGCACTCTCTCTCGGGCGTTGGCGTTGCCTTTCAAAGTCCTTCCCAAATACGGCGGTAAACCAGACAACCTTCGATTGAAGGCGTGCGCCGGCCACGTTTCCTCGCAAGCGGCCTGCTCCGTCGCCGCGTTCTTGCCAGGTTCAAGGTAGCGTTGCAAACACGCGTAATCGACGTAGCTCTTGTATTGCCCGACGATGTCAGTACCTTCCGCGACCATTGCCTCAGCCACGTCGTGCAACGACCTCGACGTGTGCAAACACTCTACAAACCCTTGGTAATGAATGTGCTCGTCCCTTTTCTTCTGAAACTCCGACGTCCCCACCAAGGTCAACATGCGGCCCAGACACCCGCCCTCAATTTCCGTCACGCACCCTTCGGCATCCGCACAAAACTCTGCTCCCCGATCCGTCTGAGCGCAATCCGGGCAGTTCATGCACACGCGCATGCCGTACAGATGTTTAAACACGAGGCGAGCCTGCACTTTGAACCCGTCGACAGCACTCACAGCGCTGTTGCACATCATTCGTCTTCTGACGCGAAACGATGGCACCTCATCTTCCGACAACGTCTCCCACCCATGCAGCGGCGGGGACAACCGCGCGTACCACTTCTGGTCCTCGCTCGACAAAGATCTGTACGCAGGGTCACTTTCTAACAGACGGGCCATGCGCACCATAATAGCGCTGTGGTTCTCATCGCACGTAAGCGTCATGAACGTCGGCAAGCCGTACGCAGTACGAACACTATTCGTTATTGATCTCGCGCGTCGTCGGATCTCCTGCGTTCCAGCAATGTCCTTCGATACTGCTGTCACATTGTACAACAATCGCCGCGCAAGCACGCTTAGACCAGGCGCGTAGATGGCCTTCGTGATGTCGCCGTGCACAGGCAAGCGTCGCCCGTCTGGCGTCACGTGCGTCCCTTTCAGCGCCTTCACGATCTCCTCGCTGGCCCGCGCTACGGTTGTGGGAGTCACCGCTACGTCCTCGCCCCGTTCACGAGACAACGCCAAGGAGTACACCATTCGGCTGCGATTCAGCTGATCCCGAAAATTCATATTCCAAAGAGTGTAGTTGCACGACCAGTTTGCGCGATATTGTTGCTCGATCCTCCGATTCATGCACCGCGCAAACGTCGCCAAAGACACGACTGGACCTTTCCGAGCTGCGCGCGGCGTGGGCACGCGGCCGTAATCTGGATAAGCCAGTGTGGACTTGTGAAGAAACGGGTACGCTCGAGACAAAAAGTCGTACACAAATGTTTCTTCCATGTGCGATCCCGTCGTGGCCACGAGCTGTTTTTCTCCATGCATCTTCGCCGCCAGGCTCGCCCACGCACCACTTTCCGTCAACGCAAGATCCCGCTCAGCCTGGCCGCTCTTTTCTAGCACAACCGCATTCGGGCGCACATCAGTTAATGCGTCTGCAACGTTTACCGCCGTCAAATGCGGGCTCGACGCTTTCTGCGCCATCACCTTGTCCAGGCCGTCATCGTGCCCGAGTTGCGTAACGAGCTCTGTCATCACCCCTGACTCTGGCAGACGTGCTCGCGCTTTTTCTTCGACGACGTGCATGTCCAGACTCGCGAAAGACGGGTGCCCGCGCCCGCGCGCGTCCTGCATCAACTCCACAACGACATCACGACGCACAGTAGCATTTGCAATCACAGACGCTGGCAACGGGCCTGACGATTTCAATAGAATACGAACAACCTTGCCCACATCCTCCCCCGACCGTGGCAAATCCACCCCTTCTGCTTCCAGCCTTTTCAGTTCCTCCAACACGTCTGCCAAAGGCATCGGCCACATGGATATGTTCCCTCTCGCCGCTGTGCGCTGCGTCTGCTGAAACGCCGGTTGCATGAACATTGGTTTCTTCGCGGGGGGACCCTGGCCCTCTCTCTGAGACCGTTCTTGCACGTCTTGGAGAATGAAACAGATCAGCCCCAAACAACACGGCGACGCACACAAAAGTTCCAGATAAGTAACTTCCCTCTCGTAAATGATAGCACTGCTGAACCCGGTCCACATGTCGTTCGTCAGAGCTATACATGGTTGCTGCGGCGGGTCTTCCGCCAATGCACTGGAACACACGCTGCAAAGCGGGACCTGGCACTGCGAACACAAATCCTGTGGCCGCCGTGCTCTGTGATCATTGCACGTCACGTCTTGCCGGCACCCGATCAAACACTTAAACTGCCCACCCAACCAGACCCCCACTTCCCAAGCCTCTAGCTCGTCTTTCCACGGACTCTCTCGCAAGTCAGTACGACGTCCACTTACCCCGCGACTCCCATACTTATCCAAATACGTTGTCCTCCCAAAAAAATCCTCCGTCTGCGCCTTGGTCAGCCCCAGAAATTTGCTCTTCCCCGTGAACGCTGGCTCGTATTTCACGAACCCGTTCCGCAATGAAGCCACTAACGGGTGCGAGCAGGCGCAACTGAAACACACGACGCTCTGCACGCTGTCTACGGGCTCCAAAGCATCCCATAGGTTTCGCAGACTGCGTCTGTCCAGCGCCGCGTTGCATACAGGCGCGCCCCTGCGCGTCAACACGCTTGCGACCTGATTTAATACTGTCTCCAATCGGTGCCACTCGTGTAGGTCGCAATGGTAGTAAGACGCAGCCTCTGCCAGAACGGGGCTCCAATGCTCGGCTCTCACATGCTCCCACCTTTCCGTGTTTGACTCCCCGACCCACGCGCAATTCTTCCAGAAACAATGTTTTCTCGGAAGCTGGACGCCGCTCTGCAGCATTTCGACGGTCATATCCTCACCCCCCAACGTCTCTGGCACGACTACCCACGAATGCCACTCCCTGGCAATTTCCTCGAATCGACGTTCCTGTTGCGCTCGAGGATGCGGAGACAACATTGACGGCAACGCCCGTGGCACAACTGGTCCACAGCTTTTTCCGCGACCTGACGAAGCTCCAGCCGACTGCACAAACGATTGCGGCAGGCCAATTTCCTCGCGATCGGAATGATTGTTGCCAACGTCTGCGTCCGACCCGACGTCGCTCTCCGATCCGGCACCCGCGCCCCCCGACTCCTCGCCGACGTCGCTTCCTTCCGGCGGAAGTATCTCTTCAGCAATTAACGTGGGATCAATGCATCGTGGGTCCCAATAAGCGCAACCGCAAGACTCCGATATCAGTCTCCAAACGCGTTCCCGCATCAGCTGCACAGCGCCGTTTGCCTCGGCACCTCTGTCGATGATTGCGTTAAAATGTTCTGGGCTGTCTTTGTAATGCACCATCTTGAACTCGAAACTCATGCACGTCTCCGCCGTTCTCCCAGAAAGCCTCGTCACAGAGCGGTCCATGTTCAGGATCATCGCTCTACCGCCGCACCAATCCAAAAAGGCTTGAATGAAAATATGATCGCAGTACCTCCGAGGACATCCAAAGTCCCTCCCTGCGACGCCGCAACAACGATCAAGAACGTATGCAAAGGATGCAGCGTCGGTCGCGTTTAAGCGTCGGCGCTCGATCGCTTGCGCCAGCCCGGAATCTCGTAACGCATCCATACGCTCGTTGTTGAAGCCGTCTTCTAGATGCATCTTCCACTCGTCTCTGTTTTGCACCATACCGTGCAAAAGGATGACAACCACTTTCCACGCCAATTCCACAGATTCCATACAAAGCTGTTGAAGAGCCGCGTGAACGAAACACAACCCGTCCCCGATCGAAGTCGTAACATCACACAGTCGCAACGCTGGCTCCATCGGTCGCAATTCCTCGACAAGACGCTGCCCCTGAGCGACTCTCTCGCAATGGCTGTCCAACGGATCTGTCATGAAACGTTTTCGCGTCGCCGAAGCAGTCAACTCGACACAATCGTGCGTAGGAGACCTTGGCGCGCAAGCGCGTCCAAAGCGCGGCATACCACGCTACACACTCGAATGAGTATTCTCGGCGTCGCGAACGCCTCCTCAGGCGTCACTCCGACCGTTCCCGTTAAGATGCTGCAGGGCAGCACGCGATAAGTGTGACAGTTCCCGCTTCAGCCTCGCCTGAGCGGCTTTGATCCACATGGCAACGGACATCATATACATCCTATTGCTTTGCACCACAGCCTCTCATCACCATCATCGTTATCACAAATATACATCCGACCATCACATTCCCGAGGGCTCCGCACTCCCAATGATGACCCTCTCACTAAGGCGAGAAAAGGACAATGGGAGGAAGGATAGGAAGATGGAAGAACGACAATGAAAAGGTCGACGAACCTCTCTAAAAATGAAAGGGGGGGTGTGCCTAGCGTGTTTCGTCCCGGACTTTCGGCCCGAAGCTCTGACGCATGGAGGGCAGATAAAGGCAAAGGAAGTGCTGTTCCAAATGGTCCCCAGTTGCTGGTTACGTTTCGTCCCGGACTTTCGGCGCGCGACCCCGCGACGCCGGTCTGGCCTGTCGGAACAGACTTGCGCTTCGCACACAGCCCCCACCAACCCCATCACACGCGACGCCCAGGCGAGTTCAGGTGTGTGCTTCTGTGCGAGTGTGTGTGCGTGGTGCGTGTCTGCGACTTTCTGTGCGTGCTAGTGTCTGGGATGACCCTATTGTGTCTCTGTATGTGTGACTGCCGTATGTGCATTTGGTCGTGTACGTGCGTGAAATGTCCGCGTAGTATGTGTATGCGCTCGGCGTGCGCACACGTGCGTTTCCCAACTAGTATGTGTGTGTGGGTGATGCTGTGTGCGCATGTCTGCGGCGCAGGTTAAATGGTCTGACTGTGTGTGTGCGTTTGAGTGTGCGCCCATAATTTCTGCGTCTGGAGAATAACCCCGAGCGACCCGGATCGGCGGCACTGGCCGAAGGCCACTACAATAACAGGAGGCCAAGACAAAGACGGCTCAAGCGAGTTCCATGAGTTCCTCAAATAGTGAAGGCGACCTCCTCCTCCTCCTCCTCCTCCTCCTCCTCCTCCTCCACCTCCTCCTCCTCCTCCTCCTCATCCTCCTCCTCATCCTCCTCCTCCTCCACCTACTCCTACTCCTCCTCATCCTGCTCCTGCTTTCCCTCCTCCGCCGCCTCCTCCACTTCCTCTCCCTCCTCGGCCTCTCCCTCCTCCTCCTTCTCCTCCTCCGCCGCCTCCTCCTCCTGCTCTCCTCCTCCTCGGCACCATCATCATCATCATCATCATCATCATCATCATCATCATCATCATCATCATCATCATCATCATCATCATCATCATCATCATCATCATCATCATCATCATCATCATCATCATCATCATCATCATCATCATCATCATCATCATCATCATCATCATCATCATCATCATCAGCATCATCATCATCATCATCATCATCATCATCATCATCATCATCATCATCATCATCATCATCATCATCATCATCATCATCATCATCATCATCATCATCAGCATCATCATCATCATCATCATCAGCATCATCATCATCATAATCATCATCATCATCAGCATCATCATCATCATCAGCATCATCATCATCATCAGCATCATCACGATCATCATAATCACCATCATCATCATCATCATCAGCATCATCAGCATCATCATCATCATCAGCATCATCATCAGCATTATCATCATCATCATCATCATCATCATCATCATCATCATCATCAGCATCATCATCATCATCAGAATCAGCATCATCATCATCATCATCATCGTCAGCAGCAGCATCATCACTATCATCATCAGCATCATCACCATCATCATCATCATCATCAGAATCAGCATCATCAGCATCAGCATCAGCACCAGCATCAGCATCAGTATGAGCATCCTCGTCCTCATCATCATCATCATCATCAGCAGCAGCATCGTCATCATCATCACCATCACCATCACATTCACCATCACCATCATCACCAGCACCATCAGCATCGTCACCATCATCATCATCATCGTCATCAGCATCATCATCAGCATCAACATGACCATCATTATAATCATCATCATCCGCATCCTGATCCCAAATCACCATCATCATCAGCATCATCATCAGTATCTCCTGATACACCCCAGGCAGCCCCAACATGTTTGTGTGGCGGGCCGGGCGATTCCACCGACGAGTGCAGCAGGCGAGCGAGGAGCGTGCAAGCACGAGGAGGAGAGAGGGAGCGAGGAAGAGACACAAGACCACCGACACACACCACCGAGGAGGAGAAGAAAGAGAGGGAGGAGAGGGCGGGCAGAAAAAAACTTGAGCGACGCTGTGGCAGGACACAGACGCGACGGCCTTTGCTGCACTAGAGATGAAAACTATACACACAGCCATCATCTGCTACACCCCAAGCCGCCCCAACATTTCTGCGGCGGGCGTCCTGGGCGATCCCACCGAAGAGCGCAACAGGCGAGCGACGAGCGTGAAGCACGAAGAGGAGGGAGGGAGCGAGGAAACGGCAAAGGCTACCGACACACACCACCGAGCAGGAGAGCCGAGCCCGAGAGGACAAGTGGCGAAGCACAGCGACGCCGAGAAACACATCAGCAATTTACGGGTATTAACAGGACAGGGGACAAGCCAGGGAAACCATCCGTGCAAAACCTTGAAAGCCAGCCTGTTGAGCAATCAGTCCAGAAAACGGTTGCAAAAAAACTTGACTGGACAAGGTCCGACGGGTCGGGTGACCGGTGGGAACTACGTGGAGCTTCCCAGAAAAAGAGCAAGAGACCTTTCCTACAGCTACAACGGGCGGCTGGGGGTGCCTCAGGATGATGGATGGGCCAGAAAGCCACTTTGGTGAACTTCCCCCATCGGGCACCGAACGCACACATGTCGAGATTGAAGACCGATGCGTCGGGGGTTTCCAGCAAGGCCTGCAAGCCCGGGTTCGACCAAACCCACGACGAACTGTGGTTTTCGAAATAAGCGGGGGCGCCCATGGAGCGGCACAGCGACTCGAGGCCCAAGGCGAAGCGGAGCTGCGCGTTCCCGATGTCGGCGCCGCCCGGGGCCGATGCCCTAGGTTGGGGAGCCCCCAGATGTGCCCGATAACGGATGGTACACCGGAGTCCCCGGCGGCCCGTGGCGGGCCCGGCTCCAGGAGCTACAAGGGGGCGCGATCCGGATGGCCCTGGGACCGCAGCGCCGCTCAGGAAGATTGTCGCGAGCTGCTCGCCAAGCTGGCGGACGTGGTCGATGACGCGGGCGCCTGCCCGCAGCAGCTCGGCGATGACCCGGCCTGCTTGGCGCAGCGGCGAAAGTTCTTGTCGGGCGCCCAGCCGCCGCGCCGCTGCACCTCCAGGGCAGAGCGGTGCTTCGCCATGACGACGTCGGAGGCCCCCCGTGGCGCAGCCCGCGGGCCAGGACCGGGAAATCCGTCGGCCCGAGCGCACAGGCCGCTTCCTTCATGCCCACGCCGAGAGACCCTGGCGGGAACGCCCACAGGCGCGTCAACGGCGTCGAGGCCCGTCGCTTGAGGACCAGGAGCGCCGGGACCAGGAACGCGCAAGTGTCGAGGGCGACGGCGAAGTCCCACGAGCCCGTCTTGCCCGGGCGCCACAGCTCGTTTGGGTAGAGGGGCAGCGCGGCGAGACCCGAGGCCCTGGCGGCCTCCCCAGCGACCTGCAACGCCATCAGCAGGTCGCACCCGGACGGGCGGAGGTAGCAGGCCAAGCTGAGGATCATCGCGATGGTCTGCTCGAACTATGACCGCAATTGATAGGGCGACCCCTTGTCGGAGAGGTTTTTTCGGAGGCATACCGTTTTGTTCAGAGCCAACGGAACGCTAGATTCGTGACTTCTCGCACATCGATCTTTGGCCACAAATTACGTCCTCTCCGTTACCATAAAGTGACTCTGCTAAGACCTCGAGCAGAAAGGCGTGGGCATACATATAGCACGGCATCAAAAGGCGCCTAAGGCCCCAAGACGCCCACGGCCCAAAGACGCCTCGGGCCCCATGGGGCCCCAGGCCCCACGACGCCTAAGGCCCCAAGACGCCTGAGGCCCCATAGGGCCCCAGGCCCCAAGACGCCTAAGTCCCCCAAACGCCTGCGGCCGAAAGACGCCCATGGCCCCAAGACGCATACGGCCCCAAGACGCCTCAGGCCCCATTGGGCCCGAGGCCCCCAGAGCGCCCAAGGCCCCAAGACGCCTGAGGCCCCAAAACGCCTAAGGCCCCAAGACGCCTCAGGCCCCATAGGGCCCCAGGCCCCAAGACGCCTATGGCCCCAAGACGCCTAAAGCCCCCAGACGCCCAAGGCCCCTAGGCCCCCCCCTGGCTCAGTTGCGGGGGAGTTTCAGCCTTTTTTTCTAGGTCGTACCTCGTTAACTCCCGGCTCGTGCTCGAGCCCTCGTTCGTGTCTCTGGCGCCTGGGTCCAGCCAGCACTGCGCTGACCAGGCACCGCGCTCGCACGCTCTCGCTGAGGCTTGGGCCTCCCTCCTCCGCCTTCTCCTCCTCCTCCTCCTCCTCCTCCTCCTCCTCCTCCTCCTCCTCCTCCTCCTCCTCCTCCTCCCCCTCCTCCTCCCCCTCATTCTCTTCATCCTCGCCCTCCTCCTCCCACTCGGCTCCCTTATCCCCCTCCTCCACCCCAGAGCGGGCCCTCGCACTCCAAGCGTCAACGCTCCGAACTCACGAGACAGCGGCCGCAACATTACTACTCCAGCGAATGTTGCGCCCTCGTTTGCTATCTACTCTGTGCTGGGCCGCCTCGACTCAACTCCAAAGCTCGATGACCTCGCGGCCCGGCAGCACCTCCTGATCCTCCGAGTCCTTGATCTGCTGGAGGTGCTGCTCTAAGTCGGTGTAGGGGCTCTTCCTCTGGCTGGCGTCCCCCCCCAGGAACTGGCCGAGATTTGGCAGGCGCATCGACGCCAGCTTCGCCAATCCAACCAAAGACCAGCACAAGCCTCTCACCTCGCCGCCGCCAAGAGAGACCTCTATGATCATGTAGTTCCCGGGGAGGAAGATGATCGCACCAGGTTTGAGCTTGGCGGCGACGCCGCGGCTCGTCTGGACAAGGTTGAAGACGTCGGTCAAGCTCATGTTCATCAGCATTTCGCGCTTCGCCACAAGCGCGTCGGCAGCCAGGTGGTCGATCGGAACTCCCGCCAGCGCGACCTAGCCCTCCAAGACGAAGCGAACCTGCGAGATGCAGAAGGGCGTGTTGGAGATCGAATGCAAATCCTTCGCATGCTGCCAGAAGTGAACTGTAGCGGGGTCCGTCAGCCACTCGCAATCCTCGCGCATCTGACCAGGGCGCAGCTGGACATCGATGACCTCTGCAAGGCTTGTTTTTCCACGAAATTCCTGGCAGCCTCCTTGGCGATGCATGCGGCGCTCGTGTCCAGAGTCGTCTTGGACATCGCCGTCTTGACCCAAGACTTCTGTGACTTGTAGTACCCCATGTCGGTCATCGCCATGACGCGCCCTGCCGCCCTCTCGGAAGGGGCCATGACCGCACCGCCATCATCCAGGAAATCCTTCTGCGAGTTCCAGAAGATGCCGATGCCCGAAGCCGTCGCGTTCCGAGAGCACTCGTAGCGCGCCTTGAACGCAAGCGTGAGAGGCGACGAGAACCTGGCCGGGGTGCCCACTAATCCATGATTCTGCTGCTGGTGCTTGTTCGACTCCAGGCCCCTCTTCTCTGCCGCCTTCTTGGCCTTCTTGGCGTAGCTCTTGAGATTGGCGATCATAGTGCCGACGGCGTTCGCGATGTCTTCGACGGGAACATGTTCAGCCTTAGCGAAGGCCTTCGCGATGGCCATCACTTCTGCTCTCTCGTTGAGGATGGCATCCGCGTCGAGGTCGGCGGTCAGATTCTGCAACACAGCTTTGATATCATGATTCGTTTTCTCGGCCTGCTGGGCATACCCATCGATCTTTTTTGTCGAAAGCATCGGTCATATTCTCGAACTCCGCCCTCCCGTCTTCGCCCACTGAACTCTTCAAACCGTCAGTCGCCTCTGAGTAGAACTTCTCCTTGGCCGTCTCGACCTTGTTCCCCACGTGGGCGCACTGGGCGGGGACCGTAGACTCCAGGCCCATCTTTGCCACAAAGACTGACGTCTTGGGCTTCTTGGTCGGAGATGGTTCAGGTGCAGCAGGTCCTGTCGCCTTCGCCTGGGCCTGCGCTGCTTGGATGATGCCCCTCTCCTGATCGGCCAAATCCTGGGCCTTCTTGGTGAGCTGCGCGGAGATCGTCTTCATGGCCGCTTTGTCGCTGATCATCCCGTCGTCGAGCGCCACGCCACCCTCGACGTCGAAGTCCTCGACCTCTGGCTCCGAGGCGCTGGCCTGGACCTGGAAGTCCTTTTTGATCCCCTTCTCGCGACGCGCCTGCAGGTCACTGCTCTCTTTCAGAAACTCATCCAGGCCTTCCTTGCCGTCGATCATCTGCGCCTGCTTCAAGGCGTTCCTCAGCTCGTCGGACACCACATTGCGCATGTTGATGCCGCCGAACTTCCCGAGCAGCCACCGGCCGCGGATCTTAATCTTCTGCTTCTCAGGGTCGCTCAAAGCTTGGAGCCGCAAGCGCTTTGCACCTTCCTCATCTTCACAGCGTTTAAAACCGATCTGCCTGAGGGCGCTGTCCTCAAACGTCTCGAACATGTCCAGCTCGTCGCGCGACAAGGACTGCACCTTGCCACGCTCGATGGAGCCCCTGACGCCCGCGAAACTGCGCTTCGCATTGCCGGGGCCATCCTTGGCATTATGCTTCTCCTTCATGTTATGATGGCAGCGTCACGGGCACGAACGCATCAATCACTCCCCTCTCAACGAAAGTCGGAGATCGAACCGACAAAACAAGGAGCCATAACTCTTAGAACTCTGATTTTGCTTCGCGCATGCAGTCGCACCCTAGGCCCCCACAGACCTTCTCGGCACGGTAGAAAGCCACTCTCTCGTCCGGGGACAGCTTGCTGATATTCGCCATCACGTCCACGTCGTCCTCAGCCAGCGGCACTTTCGACTCCTTCCTCTTCTTGAAGTCAGCAGTGCGCCTGGCTGCCGCCCTGTCTGTGCTACTACAGATCGCGCATATCCTGCGCATTGGGTTTCGCGAGCCCGAGGGGCAGGAGCTCGCCAGCGTGGTCAGCCCCTTGCACCTCATGCACGTCAGAGAGAGAAACTGCTCGCGAGCGCTGGCGGCAGCGCCCACACCATCCGTCGAGGAGCCTGCGGCGTCTGCGGACATCGGCCGTGCATCGGCCACGGCGTCGTGGAGCCTGAGATCGAAATCCACTTAAGCCATAATGGCTTACGGAACACCAAGAGCTCACAGAAGTGGCGACGTCGTGGTCGTCGCAGTGGTCGTGGCATGGTTAGTTTGCTGGGTCGCGCCGTCGTCGTGTCGTCTCGTGGTCGTCGTCGTCGTCGTGTTTGTCGTGATCGTGGCGTCGTCGTGGTCGTTTCCCCTGACAGGTTTCCTACTTGTTCCATGGGGAGCCCTAGTCACGCTATGTTCTCAACTATGAAGAGAGGCGTCGCAATGAACGACCGCCTGAAAGATCGAGGAGCAGTCGGCCCAGGAGTCCCAGGCGCAGTGGACACACCACCGCTTGGGAAAACAAATGCACGGACCAGCCTGGAGCCTATAGTATGCTACACGACAGCTCGCAGCTCTCGTAGACTGAACATGCTACGCAAGAGCCTGCAACTCGCGAAGGCTGAGGCGTGTAGCACGGCCCTGCTGCACCAGCCCACTAGCCTGAATAATCTTCAAGATGGGCACGACCACGGCGCCTACCATCGGCACAGGGAAGGCATTCCCGCACGCCTTAACCAGCGCCGACTCGGTCAAGAACTGCGCCGCGGCAGGCCCATGCCCTTGCATGGCGGGCCTCTCTTGAGGAGCCAGGAGACGGTGGCACATCCGATCGAACGGGTTCATGTCCAGGTCGGTCAGGCTCGCCACGAATGATTTGGCAGTTTTGGTTGTGAAGGTGGGCGCTTCGTCGTAGGCGATGTTCGGCTTCCATCCTTTGCCGAAGCCTCTATCCAAATCGAAGATCACGACCGCGGCCCTGCCCCACTTCTCGCTGCGCACCTGGTCGAGGGGTACACCCATGTAGTCGGCGAGATTCTTGCGGAGCCGAGGCTCTAAAGAGTCCGGGTGTATGTTCTGGACATTTGGATTGAGCAAGTCCGCCAGATGGATCTTGGGAAGCCGCTCGATCGGCAGCGGGGCGGGAATGGGACGCCCTCGAAGAACACCATTCCTGACGCCGATAACCCAGCAACGCCAGCGCCTCTGGGGCGTCAATGTCGATGTATCTACCACGTAGTACGTCACAGAGAAGAGAGGAATGCGCTCCTTGAGGGAATCCATCACCTTGTCGACGTAACGCTGAGAATCTGCACCTGATGCTGACGCCGTCGATAGGATGCCCGTGGCATTCTCTAGAGCGAAGAAGAGCAGCTGACCTCGCAATGCCAGGTGCACGATCCACTCGACGAGTCTGTCATGGACGTGGCTGCGAGAATCTGCACAGCCCTTGCGCTTCCCGTTCGCAGCCCATGGAGGGCAGGGGGGGCCCTATGAGCCCGTCGCAATCCTGCAGTCCAGCATGGGGGAATTGTAGTAAGCCACCTTCTCGCCCGCTACGGAACTGATTCGCGAGATCCTCGCCGAAGCAGTGCGTCCACAATTCTCTGTAGCACTCAATCTTGTCGAATACATTCACTGGCACGTAGTTGACGCCCCACTCGCTGAGAGACACATGAGAACTGAAGATGCCTGCGAATGGTTGGGATATGGCCAGCCGCCGCGCAAACTGAAATGACGGCCGGGCCAGCCCAGCCCTGTCGAAGCGAAGTGGGAGGGGTTCCAAGACAGGGAACTCCATCCTCTGTAGATCTTGCGCCATGGCATGTGGTGCCTCGGAACCGTGAGCCCAAATGGCACGTCGAAGTGTTATGGTACACGTGTATACTGATATAGACGCCTAAGGCCCCATGGCCCTTCCCTGGCTCAGCTGCGAGGAAGTCTCAAATGGGAGCAGACGCCCGAGGCCCCAAGACGCCTAAGGCCCCAAGACGCCTAAGGCCCCAAGACGCCTAAGGCCCCACGACGCCTACGGCACCAAGACGCCCCAGGCCCCATAGGGCCCCAGGCCCCGAGACGCCCACGGGCCCAAGACGCCTGAGGCCCAAAGACGCCTAAGGCCCCAAGACGCCTACGGCCCCAAGACGCCTACGGCCCCAAGACGCCCATGGCCCCAAAGAATTTCCCTGGCTCGGTTGCGAGGGAGTCTCAGGCGGAGGCGAGGAGGAATACAAGGGGTAGGGCACGAAGGAATGCGGGGGGGGATAAGTGGAAGTTACATGAGGACCAAGAAGGGGAAGGTGACAGGATAGGCACGCGAGGACGAGGGAGGGGCGAAGGACTGAATATGATCACATAGCTTGGACACTCACCTGTGCGCACTCGCCGCGCTGAGAAAAACGAGTGGCAGCTCTCCCTGGCCCCACTCACCTTTGCCGACTAAAGATGGGGAAATTTCGCTGGCGAGCACACGATGCCTCAGACCTTCGGTTTCGCCGCGGTTGTCATGGCATCCGAAACTTTCAATCGAACTTTGCGAGGCTCGACAGTGGGGAGACATCTCGTCTGGAAACTCTCTCTAGTCAAGACCTTAGGTAACTTTGGTGCCCAATCTCCGAGGCGAGCCGTTCTGACTTTGGTCCTGGGAGTCCTCGTCTTACTCTGCGGCTCCGGTGCTGCAAACAAGTCTACCGTGTCGGAAGCACTGTTCTTCTCGATGTCTCTGTTCATCTCGGCTCGCTGGGCTGCCCCCACGGTCTCAAGGCCCGACGTCATCTCTTCGAGCGTGGGACGCATGCCATGAGAATCATCACTAGAGATACTGATGACGTCTGCTGCCGACCCAGCCATCACACATCACATACAGCACAAGTACGGTTCCAACCCCTGGCCGAACTCAAGCTTGACGCAAAACTGGCCACGTGCAATTGCAATCTACCATATTTCGCAGTTGGGGTGTCGGATCCTGGTGCATGGGGCCCTGGAACCTTTTTTGGGGGCATCGCGCCCTGGGCCTCGACGTCCCAAGACGATTCCAGGCGGACGGCGGAGGGGCAACGGCGGGACAGCGGCGGGACAGCGGCGGGACAGCGGCGGGACAGCGGCGGGAAAATGGCGGGACAGCGGCGGGACAGCGGGTGGACAGCGGCGGGACAGCGGCGGGACAGTGGCGGGACAGCGGCGGGACAGCGGCGGGACAGCGGCGGGACAGCGGCGGGACATCAATCGACCGACGACGCCGACACGTGTTCATCGTCGTCGTCTGGTGCCCCCGGGGAAGCCTCTGTACCGAAATGACCGCTCGTTAGTCCCAAGATGGCCCCAAGCTGGCTTCAGGCCACCCCACTGTGTTATCTGCTAGTGTGTATATGATGTGCATGTTGACGCTCTCAAAATGCACCTATGGGGGCCCAGCGAACCTTTT
The DNA here is from genome assembly GCA_963575745.1 of Prorocentrum cordatum. Lineage (NCBI taxonomy): Eukaryota > Dinophyceae > Prorocentrales > Prorocentraceae > Prorocentrum > Prorocentrum cordatum. Next base: position 53,427 of record CAUYUJ010021631.1, read on the forward strand.
GGGGATCTTCGACAAACATGCGAGTATATCCCCAGCACGGGCGGGGGGGAGGGGCACAATGCAAGCCATGTGCAGCACAAGACACGCAGAATACAATAACACCCCAGACGCGGAGCCGTGGCATGTTCACCTGGGTGTTTTGTGATTCCAGCAAGAATGCATTGAGATAGTGATTAGGGTACTCATCTTCTGAATGGCGGGGTGGCGACGATGCTGATGGTGATGGTGGTGAACATGATGGCGGCGATGACGGTGGTGACGATGATGATGATGGCACATGTGGTGAGGGTGGTGGTGCCAATGGCAATCACGATTTGCAAATGCGAGGGTCAAGGAGCGGGCGAGTGGGTAAGGTAGACAAGCTGGGGGTATGTAGGATTAAGGCTGAGTGGACAGAGGGACAGAGGGTGGCCGCGTGGATACTGCGGACATGACATGATGTCATTCAACATTTCTCAAGCCGAAGGCTCAAAACGTATCTTTATAATGATTCAAGCGGCCAAGATGCCGCGAATGCGCGCCACCTCCTCCTCGGGCGGCTCGAACTCCAAGGTGCGTTATGTCCTCGCCGCTCTGTCGGGAATCATAATGGCGCCCATCCGCGCCCAAGCAATCAAATAAGCACAAACGTGGTTCTCGTTTTCGAAATTGCGAAGAAACCGATATCGACGGCACCGTCCATTATGATAACCACAATAGATGCAGACACGCCTGTGTCCACTAGGATGGGTTACATGATCGAAGACAGCCTTATACTCATTCCCATCTTCGCGGTGGATCACAGGGGGCAAGTGCACGTCGGGCATCAAGGCTGGAAGTGGTGCAATCGCAGGAACGGCGTCTGGGAGCGCAGGCACCTCCAACTCGTGCTCTGGGCCGTCGTCACCCTCGAAGTGATCCACAATCTCATCGTCCTTCAGCCCTTTGAATTTCTCCTCGAAGACGCTGTCCGACGTGTTCGGCACATCCACAACGACGATGCTACTCAGATCCTTCACGAACATAATTCACTTGTAGTACGACTCGTTCGCATGCTGGTCGATACATGCAAGATCCGCTTGCCGCTCAAAAATATCATCCGACCTTGCTAAGCAAAGCCGGTACATCTTGGGTCGATTCACGACGTCTGTCAAAAACACATGAGCACCTCGCACAAGCTGCCAGGGCACATCTGCTTGAGGCGTCCAGCCTTTGCGCAAGAGGGCCCTTGCCAATTGAAGCTTATCCATTCGGCCGAGAGGCGTGGGGTCTTCTGATCGCATATCGTGCAAGGGCCTCTCGCTTCGAACGTCCATACATAATCTGACGCGCGTAAGATCGACAGAATACTCCATATCACCAAACTCCGTACTCTCCCTCTCAACCACACTGCCTGTCTTGACCAGCTCGGCTATGGACTTAACACTGGCATCTGGCAAGCTAAGAAAAGGCACGTGAACGTCGCAAACGGCGAACGCCTTCATGTCCATCAACTGCTCGGCGACATAACGGGCCCCCGGGGCCAGGACGTTCGGCTCATTCGCATCGCCACCTACAGCCACGATGCCGCGCTCGTCTTCGGAGACTTCAGAGTGAAGAATAGGTAGAGCCGCCCCCTGTGCTCCCGGCGCTGGCAAAGGAAGGAAGTTGATTTTGCGATGTGACTCGCCGACGTTCCACCTGACGAAGTGCTCCATGAAATCTCTCAGGCGGTCTGCGCTGTTCAAGCACTGGAGATCAAAGCGCACGATGCCAGGCACGGCGTGCAGGGACACCGCGAGGCCATCGAACCGTTTGGTAGCCTAAAACACATGAACGTTAATGGATGTCAAATTCCTCGCGATGTGCCCGATCCCCAGCTGCGTCTTGGACTCGGGCCTGGCGTCGATGACTTCAAAAAACACTTGCTGCCATAAGTGATATGGCTCCGTGTCTGGGTCAAGCATCACATCAACCAGATCAGAAGAGCAAAGACCTGCCATCGGCGCGCCATCGAAATTTGACCCTGCGCCCCAAATATTCTGAGGCATACTCATAACGCATCCTCTGTCCAACTTGTGAAATACGTGAGCATGAGGCGCGCTGCCGGGGCCAAGTGAACATTGCCAGCCTGATCAACTCGTGTTTCCTGATCCCCCCAAGCCTCGATCGCGCCTTGCAACCCGGAGACGTCCTCAGATTGATCCTCGGCGCTGGACTGGTAGACCTGGCGCAGAGACACGAGATGGCAAGCTCGCTGATAAACTTGGGGTGACATGGCGCAGCGTAGAGGGGGCTTGGGCAGGGGCGGGGGGCATAGCGAGAACCGAGGAAAGGCGCATCACCCCCGAACCTCCACGAGACCCCCGATTTATCTATGAGCCGACCTTCTCGCGTCTCTGCGATAGAGTGAGACGGGGGACATCGCCCCCCTGTACTGCGTGAGCCAGAACTTTCCTCCAGTGATCTTTGTCAGACCAGTGCTGCAACAGCCAGCGCATCGCTCGAGGGCCCTCCAAGGTCGCCAGGGTCTGCAACTTGCGCTGCCTTGCACACGCAACAGCTGGCTTCGCGTAGGTGAAGTTGCGGGTGACTGCGCCCCGCGCCTGCCTGTGCTCGGCCTCAATGACCCGACCGACACAGTTTGCCCATGCTCGGTCTCGAACTTCAAGGAACGCCCCTGGATAATCATGAAGCTTGAGGTGACCCTCTGCGGCGGCATTCCCAAAAGCTCCCAATTGCATGGAGACCGACGTGGAACGATCAAACAGCAAGAAGCACACGCGGTGCGCGGAAGCCCTCCTCTCGATATTGCCCCGCTCGTGGAGCACTCCCTCACGCATCTGAACGGCCATCAACTTCCCCCGAACTTGGGTAAATCATCGCGGAAGACCCATCGTGTAAAAGATCACGGTCGTTCTGATTGTGAGGACATCACAAACGCCCCGTTGAAAACAACACGCCACGGTAACACGCGTCTGCCCGAGACGAGCGTTTCAATCTCAGAAGCTACTGGCCATCTGTGCAACGGGCTTTCAAAGGAAGCCCACGCCAGTTCGAGGAAATGCGATGGCCACCCACTACTGTTTCCCCACGTCCGCGTCGAAGCCGAAATACTCGGCGAACGCGCCGACGACCTTGAGCGGCACGCGGTTCCAGAAGCCAAGCTTGTCCGCAACCACGCTGCACCATCGCTAAGTAATGCTGGACTTGATCTGCATCATCCTGCCCGCCGTTACACCGTCCACTGCGAGAAGCATCTGATGGCATGATTGCGACGTGGCTGGGCGAACCCTCGAGAACATACCATCGCAATGGCCGACTGCAAAATGAACGCCTCGCCTGCCCATCCAAGGGCAGCAGAAAGTCTTCTCTTCCAGAGTCCTTCTCAACAATTTGCTACGAGTCTCGTAGCTGCCGGCGTCTTTGATTAAGTGTTCGTGGCAGGTGCAACCCTCCATCCACGAAATTTCTCTGCCCGCCGCCATCAGGAAAACATGAACTGTTGTTGACATGGCACCGAACCACTCCTTCTGCGCGATGGCCTGTCGGCAGCGGGCCACCCTCTCAGCCGATACGTCCATGTCCGCTGGGTCGAAATACTCGCACAACTATTGCCCAACCATGTTGGTGCTGAATAGCGCTTCTTCTAGATGTCCCCATCCGCCAATCGACGCGCTGCCCACAGAACTCGCGCGCGACCTTCCTGACATGGGAAAGCGCGCCCTTACAAGTTGTTGCCAGGAGTCTGTCCTTCTCGCGCCCCATGCTGCAACGACCGCCTTGAGCAAGTGTTCGAACGACGCCCACTCCGGGAGAGAAATAATCGCCTCTTCGACGGCATTGAAGCAAATGCGCAACAGATCTGGCATCTCTCATGCGCTAATCAAGAAATACAGTTTCCGGCAACCAGGGTCCGCCAAAGTAAACCTCTTATTCCGTAAATCCCCAAGAGCTTGTCGCAGCTCATCTGGCCCACCGAACGGGGCGCCCGCCACGTACTTCTCAACGCCCTGGTCGGACGCAGCGTGTTTCACACCCTGTCTCCACTGCATGAAGCTCGCCTCGGCGACTTCCAGGAGGATCAGATTCACGAGCTTCGCGAGCTTCGACGCCGTATCCACGTAGCCCAAAGTCGGGACAGGGAGGCGTCGACGAATGAGCGCGAAGCCGCCGAGGGGGTCCAGATTTAACTCAAGGGGGGTGCCTTCTGCGCGAAGAAATCGACAATGGCGTTAAAGAAATCGTAGCCCCCCTGAGGACTCGAATATATTAAACTGCTCATGGTCGTCTTGTGTTCCACGGTATCATACGACATGCGCTGATGCAACATCGTGAGCGTGTCGAGTTTCACCATGTTCAATCTTACTGTCTCCGAATTCGGAAGCTTCATGCAATTTCAGATGTCCTTCTCTGGGCAAATCATATCGGCCACCGCATCGATGCACTGCGTGAGATCATTCACCGCTGATAACAGATATGCAAGTCTCACCGTATGAATGTGGAATGATGGCCCCCAGTGGTCGTAGTTGCCGTCACGTTTCCAACCCTTGCCGCGCTCGCACCAAGCTTTTTTGCGATCCACGTCCGCAGCAGGAACGACCGGGGTCACAGAGCCTCCGACTACATCACTCGCATGTGTCAATGCGGAGTGCACTGATGAAGTTAGCGCAGATGGCACCACAAGCTTATCGCATGGCATTGAGCCCACTGCCATGGGATGCAATAGCATCCACGGCAGCTCCATGGTATAAATTGCCTGCTGACCTGTACGACTCTCCAAGATTTCGTCGAGAACATGGCAATGCAATGTTGTTAAATGATATCGCCCTCCATTTGCCAATCAAGATAATCCGTACTTCGGGTGCTTAATATGCTTGTAGCTTGGCACCGCGATCGGCTGCGGTAGCGGAGTGATGTTGTTAATCGACACTACACTGAAGTTTCCATCCAGGATGCGCTTAAATCTCTTTGAATTTCCTCACGCGCTCACTTGTGCAAGATGCGGTCTGCGTGTCTCCGCAAGACAGGTCAGTGGATCGCCAGATAATACAACGACAGCCTCTCAAGTCAGAGGCCCAAGCAATGAAAAGACACGGCAACTCCAAATAAATCCGCTTCCGTTTGCGGCCCGGCCGCTCTTCAGGGCACGGAGGGCGAAAAAGAACGCGCTGCATGTACTATGTGGAACTTCCTATGGGATGGACAGCCCAAATGGCCACGGCGCGCCACGGCATCAAGAGGAGGAAGAGGCGGAGGATATATAATAAGAGGCCCAGGTCGAAGGGCTACGCTTCGGAGCAAGAGACCCTAGACAGCCAGACAGGACGGAGGGCCGGCCAACAGGAGCCCAGAGCGGCCCTCACAGCAAAGCTGTTCTGTATATCACCAAAAAAAATCTAGAGACGAAAGTGGCGCCCCCGATGGGCGCACGCGCGAACCGACGATTCCGCCGACCCAGACACGTGGGCCACTGGGCGCAACACGGCCCCACGACCCACCGATGCCCTCGTAAACCTTTCAAGACACCGCCCTCCCTGTAAACCCGCAAACACCTTCAAGGATTGTTGAACTATTCATTCGCGCGCTCTATGGATTCCCACTTCTGGCGGTCGATAGAGACTTCAGCACCCCCATGCGGCGGGCGGGGGGGGGGGGAGGGGGGGGGGGGGGGGGGGGGGGAATGGAAAAATGTGAAAGATGGGGGCAGGGGGGAAGGGGGGGGGGGGGGGGGCGAAGGCAACACCGAAGCAAACGAATGCGATCTTTATCGGACCAGAATAACCGAACCTAAATATTAACTTAAAAACACAGATGGCAGCGCGCTTGCGTCAGGAAAATTATAACTTGGCACTAACAGCGGTCATGGCCCTAACAAAAGCCTGCACGCGCGCTGTACTAAAATGAAAAGAGAGAAAAACCGCGGTGGTCGAACGCAAAGCTAAGTTCGAGATGGTGCATTTTTAATATGAACTGTTTTGCAGATTTTCAATGCCCTGGGGGGCATCGCGGTTTCGTTTTTCGCGAGAACCAGTTTTTCCAGCAAGGGGCCATCCTATCAGTTGAGGTCATAGCTCGAACTGCCCTCGCGTCAGCACGACGCCCGCCATGGCCGCGACCACGAGCCAGGGAATGGGCACGGGCATCCGCGCGCGGCGCGGGGCGCACTTGCCCCGGCCCGCCAGGCTGCGCGACGCCCAGCAAAGCGTCTGGCCCCAACGGCCGACCGGCGGCAGGGAGAAAATGAAACTTGAAGGCAGCCAGAAGCCGCGACGCGTCGCCCCCACTGTAGCCGCGGAAGTACAGGAGGTCGAAGTAGGCCACGACGGCCACGCCCAGCTGGACCCGGCTGCTCCAGTCCAGAGAGGTTCGAGCGCCACTTCGCGAAGGCCGACCCGCCGCCGGCAGTCCGAGAGCGCGCCCTCGCCGACCGACCTCTGCTCGAGGCACGTGATGAACAGCTGCAAGCCGCCCTTCAGCGCCTTGCGCTGGCGGGCAGCCGCCGCCGCAGATTGCGGCGCCCCGAGAACGCCAGCGCCATCGCCCGGGGGGGCAGCCGGGCGCGGGCGGCCCGTCGGAATCGGCGGCTCCGCCAGGCGCCCTCTCTTGCCAGCGGCTGCCGGGCTGGCTGGCGGGGGAGGCGATCGCCGAGGCCAGCAGCCACATCAGAGCCCGCGAGCTCGATGCGCGGCAGCCCGCGCGACGGGCCGCTGGGCGGGCCGGGCTCGCAAGGGGCCCACCCGGCGATAACGCGCGGCCTGCAGGCGAACGAGAGGGCGCATATATCCCAGAGGACGCTGCGCAGCTGGGCGGAGCCTCCGCGGCCCATGCCGACAACGGGCGACAGCGACACGTTGTCGACGAGGCAGACGACCCGCCGGCCACGGGCGTCGGACACGCGAACCTGGCGACGAAGCACGGAGCCCGGCGCAAGGCCCTCCGCGCGGTAGATGTCGCAGGCGTCGCGCCACGGGAACGAATGCACGACCGCCCAGCCGTCGCCGACCAGCTGGTTCGGGTCAACCTCGCCTAAGAACTTGTCGCCCCAGTCCTTGGCGACCTCGGGCGGCTGCCGGGCCGGGTCGCGGAGCACGGAGGCGGCGCTCCCCGACCCCAGCGCGCGCTCGCGCGCGCGGGCCGAATCCTCGAAGAGAAAGCGCCACCTGTCGGCCGCGCGGTCCACCTCGGCGACGGCCTCGGGCGTAGGAGGAGTCGGCTTGCGGGGGGGTCGGGCGCGCGGGAGGCGGGCGGAGGCGTCGCCGACGCCCCGCGCCCCCGGGGGGCTCCATGTTGGATTTCCCAGGCTGCGCCAAGCGCGCGCGCACGCGTTACTTGCCCGCGCGCTCACATTCGCGCAAGCGCACCCTAAGAAACTATGATTTGGATCGGAACCGGGCGACAACGGGCATGGGGCGCCTGTCAAGGCTGCTTCTGGGAGCGATTGCTGCTGGCTCGACGCGCGCGATATGCATGTGACGACTTTTGGAAAACGGGCGCTGCGCCGTCCAATCCAACGCGGCAATGGCGCGGCCCGGGGCGCGCGGCCGTCGCGGCACACGGCGGTCGACGTGACCGCATGGGGCGCGCGATCGGCCGCGCGGCATTTGCGGGCCATTCGGCCGACGCTGCCGGGTCGCCCTCAAACGGCCCGCCAGGAATACGCAAATGCGCAATGCGCCAGCGCGCCGCCAGGATATCGCCCTGGAAACAACCTGTTCACTCTGAATGCCGACTGCGCGCCTCGCTGAACCAGCGAAGTCGCGCGGCGCGCCCGCGCCGCGGACCCGCCGCAATGAACTCGCGGGAAAAAGGCCTCTCTCCATGGGTTCTGGCACCGATTCTGGCTTACTTCCCGTTCTGGCCGATTCTGGTTTCATCGCCGATTCCTCCTTTGATTCCGTATTGATTCCGTAATGATTCTTTTGATTCCGCTAGAATCAGGGGTCGCAGTTGCGCCGATTCTGTTTTGATTCTGCACTGATTCCGCACTGATTCCTTTGATTCCCTTGTGCCCCCCGGGGACCATCAGGCCGCGGCCCGAGCTCCCGCCTCGGCGGCATGGTTTTTCCAGGAGCGCGGAAGAGTTTTGAAGGGGGGCGGCGGGGGGGGGGCGGAGCGATTTTTGGGGCGCATCGGGCGGCCGAGCCACTGATTTCCGGACCCACTGCGCACGCCCAACATGGCAGGCGCGGGCGCGCGCGCGCGAGTTCTCGACCGTCGGCGCATCTGTAAGTTCATACCCCGCCCCGCGCGCGGGAATGGAAACTTGCGCTGCGTTTTTTCCAATTGAACGCGCGGCCGTCGCAACTGTATCGCATTGCTCAGCGCGCCAGCGCGCGAGCAGCATGGGGGGCTCTGCGTTCTCGCATGAGAAGTGCGCGGAACCGAACCGAACGGTCGGCGGCGCCCGCTCCTGCGCCCAGCGCGAGGCCATCGCGTCAGCGCGGGTGGCTACAGGGGCCTGAGCCGTCGCCCTGGGGCGCGGGCACAGCGCGAAGCCCGCGCGGGTCTCTCGCGCCAAACATGCGCACCAAGGTCGGCCCGCCCGCCGGCTGGCCCTCGCGGGCGACGCGACGCCGGCGCCGACTGCGAGGCAGACTGGGCCCGGAGGATTCCTGAGAGCCCCGGGAAGAGGCAGCGGGCCGCGATGGAATCGGCGCGGTCGTTGGCGCCCCCCCCGCGCCCGGCCCCCCCTGCAAGCCGACTCCTCCTACTCGGGCGAGCAGCGACGGCGGCAGACTCCGCAGCCCCTGCCAGGGGCGCTGCTGGCAGCGACCCCGGATTGCCACTCCACGCCCGCGAAGCAGACGAACAGCGGGAGCAGCGAGCGCACGCGCCAGAGCTCGCGGCGACAGCCAAAGCGGCAGGGCATCATCCTTCGCCGCCTGAATGGCACGGTAGACGGCGTCAAAAATGCCCGAGCGAGCGCCTCTTGAGCAACGTGGCCCAGGTGCAGCCCCAGGACGATTTCGAGGGGCGCGCCCCTGACTTTCGGGCGCCGCAGGAGCACCTCGATGGCGCGGCGGAGCCGCCAGGCACGGCATGCAGAGACCCGCGCCGAGTGCGCGTGCCCGTCGAGGCCGAAGCAGACGAAGCTGGCCTGGCGCGCGGCGCTGACCGGATCGCGCACGACGAAAGCGAACGAGGAGAGCTCGCGCTCAACCTTCTGCGCGACGGCCTGCACCTTCGCGCGCTGGACGCCAGCCCCCAGGCAGCAGCCCTGGCGGGCCGCGCTGGCGGCGGGGGGCCCTGGCCCGAGCCCGACGCCCAGCTGGATAAGCGCGTCGGCCCCGCCGTCAGCCGAGGCGACCCGATCTGCGGCGGCGCGCTGATCCAGCCCAGGCAGACGTCCGCCAGGCAGCAGAGGAAGAGGACATTTCGCTGACCACTGCACACCATGGCTCGGGGACCACGATGGCAGGAGCGATGGGCCTGCGGGCGCCGACGGGAAAGGCCACGGCCCCGTCGGCCACTGCGAGAAAGCAGGCGCGGGCGGGCCAGGCATTGGGCCCGCCGCCGCCTCTGCCGCGCCCGCCTCCCCCCTCGCTGCCGCCGGAGGCGGGCGGGTGGAGCAGCGCAGCCAGGTTAGAGCCGTCGACTTGGTCACGCGACTGGGCCACATGCATGATCTTGGAGAATTCGCATTGCACGCTAACGATGGGGTCGTCGACTGGCACCGCCGCGCTGAGAACTGCCCTCCTGGCCAGGCGACGCCACTCGGTCCTCGACCTGGCAGGCGGCGGCCCAGCGGCACGTCGCGGGGCCCGCCGGGACAGGCCCGTCAGGGAAGCTGGCGGGCCGCATGAGCTGCACACTGTCCCGGTACACGCGGCGGCGCTGGCCCCGGCTGTCGTAGGCGGTCGCAACGGTGCGGAGGTCGCCGCCGCCAGCGGCGGCAGCGGCTGCACGGCCCGCGGCCGCCCCAATAGCGGGGCCGGCAGCGGCGGGCGGCGACAGGCGCCCCAGCGTCAGGCCCCGCCACCCAGGCAGCCAAGGCGGCCAGGCCACCGGGCCCGGCGACGGCTGCAGGGGCGACCGCGCGGCCGCGGCCATCGCGGCAGGCGCGCCGGCGGCGACACCGCTTCCGACGGGCAGTGCACCTGCGGCGGCTGGGACGATAGCGCCAGCGGGCACAGCGCCGGCCCCAGGGCCGCCGCCAGCACCGCCACCAGGAAAAGCGAGAGCGCGATCGTGGGCCGCCAGCTTGCCTGCCGCGAAGGCGCAGGCCTGGGCGACCTGAGCTGCGGTCGGCGGCACGGCCAAGTCTCAGCGCCGGACGCCAACGGGACAAACGACGGCCCCGCGTGGGGCGCCAGCAGCCCAGTGTTTCCACCAGTTGTTGATATCGTCGTTGTTCGCGTCGCATTCCTCGATGTATTCGTCGAAATCCGGCGTTGGGACCCCGAAGCGCTCGGGGTTGAGGGCAAAAACGCCGACGATGATCCGCTTGTGCGCCGGGCGCGGCGGCGGCTCGTCGTACTCAACCCGGATCTCATCGCCGACGCTGATAATGAAAAGCGCCCGCGGCAGCCAACCCTGCCAGGCCGCCTCTCGGAAATGTCGAACCGCACGACGGGTTCCTCGTCCGCCAGGGCGTTCGCCGCGGCGCCGGCCGCCAGCCCCAACGCCCAGCGGGCTAGCTCCGAGGCCAACAGCAGCATGCCGCCGAAGCCCACCTCCCAGGCCAGGGAGGTCTTGCCTTAAGTGGGGCATGCCCGCCTACAGGGGGACTTTGGACGAAAATTAAACATGTCCAAAAACATCCCAAAAATGCCCACAAGAGTCACAAATCCTCCCCTGACTGTTTTTGTTGAAACTATGTTTGGATATTCCTCCTGTAGAGGGCAAGGCCCGACCTAAGTCTTGCCCTGGCCCAGAAGGCGCCTTCTAAGAAGCGGCCTCCTTCTAAGAAGCCCTCCCCCCTCCATCCAACCCCCTTGTGCGCGCCGCCAAGTCTGGGCCCAATATGCAGGCGGCTTGGAGGCGAGAGGGCACGGCTCCCGAGGAGCGAGCCTCGGGCGAAGCGGCCGCCCGCCCGCTGCTGGGCCGGGCGGCCTGGGGCTCCCTTACCCTGCAAGAGGCACGCGGGGCAGGCTGGGCAGGCTGGGCAGGGCGAGGGGCACGCCCGCGAGCCCTCGCGCGCGTCCAGGGCGGCCGCCAGGCAGTCGGCCAGCGGCACCTGGACCCCCGCAGCCTCCGTCGGCTCGGGGAAGGAGGGGGAGGACGAGGAGGTGGAGGACCACCATAAGTTGGAGGATGCGCCTGTTTTCCACCACCACCACCACCATAAGTTGGAGGGGGAAGGAGGTGGAGGACGAGGAGGTGGAGGACGAGAAGGAGGACGAGGAGGAGGAGAAGAAGGAGGAGGTGGTGGAGGTGGAGGAGGAGGACCCCCTCCCCCTCCAACTTATGGTGGTGGTTGGTGGTGGTGGAAAACAGGCCCATCAAAGAACGCCCCGAGCTGGGGCGGAGGAGGCGGCTCGGCCACCGGCGGGGGTGGCGGCGCCGCCTCGAGCCCTGGAGCCGCGGGCGACAGCAGCCATCAGCGCGCCAGGAACAAAGTGAGGACGTTGCTCACAAGCGGGAGACCGAGGCCGGGTCGATGCATCGACCGGCTGAGGGCCTCCACCTCCAGAAAAAGAACTTGAGCCGACGCGGTGGCAGGACGCACGCGACGGCCTCAGCCGCACTGGAGATGAATCGTATACACACAGCCATCATCATCATCATCATCATCATCATCATCATCATCATCATCATCATCAGCAGCAGCAGCAGCAGCAGCACCATCAACAACATCATCAGCATCATCATCACCACCACCATCATCATCATCATCATCAGCATCATCATCATAATCATCATCATAATCACCATCATAATCATCATCAGCAGCAGCATCATCATCAGCATCATCATCATCATCATCATCATCATCACCATCACCATCATCATCATCATTATCATCAGCAGCAGCAGCATCAACATCATCAGCATCAGCATCAGCATCATCAGCAGCAGCATCATCATTGTCATCAGCATCACCATCATCATCAGTATTATCATCATCAGCAGCATCATGATCATAATATGTTACATTAGCATTGGCACCATCATACTAATGATAATAGTAATGATGATAAAACCAATCAGCATCATCATCATCAGCAGCATCATCAGCAGCATCATCATCATCATAATTATCATAATCAGCATCGTCATCATCACCACCACCACCACTATCAGCAGCATCATCTGCATCATCAGCATCATCATCGTCCGCATCAGCGTCAGCATCAGCATCATCATCATCATCATCATCATCATTAGCATCAGCATCATCATTAGCAGCATCACCATTAGCATCATCATCCTCTTCTGTATGATTATCATCATCAGCACCATCAGCCGCATCATCAGCATCATCAGCATCAGCATCATCAGCAGTATCAGCAGCATCATCACCATGGTCATCAGCAGCAGCGTGATGTTGCTCAGCAGCATCATCATCGCCATAATGGTCATCAGCAGCATCATCAGCAGCATCGTCAATAGAAACATAGCCATTGTCATCATCAGCAGCATCAGCATCAGCATCAGCAGCATCACCATCAACATCACCATCATCATGATCATCATCATCACCATTAGCATCATCATCATCAGCATCATCATCAGCAGCAGCATCATGATCACAATCAGTATCATCACTGCCACCACCACCATCAGAATCATCACCGTCGTCAGCGTCATCATGAGCATCGTCGTCATCATCATAAGCATCATCATCAGCATCGGCATCGATATCAGTATCAGCAGC
>CAUYUJ010021631.1:71204-136281 GCA_963575745.1 Prorocentrum cordatum
GGCGAAACGGGCCGGACCACCTCGAGCGCGGCGTCTCAGAGCTCCGAGTTGCGGGGGCCTCCTGGGGCCTCCTGGGACCTCCTGGTGACCTCCTGGGGCTTCCTCCTGGGCCTCCTGTGGCCTCCTGGACCCCACCTGGGGCTTCCTGAAGCCTCTTGGGGCTCCGGGGATGTCTAACATGTGGCCGTCGGGGCCCCCCAAAATGGGGAGAGGGCAACAAAAGCAGGAAAAATCAACGAATCGACACCGGATGTGTATCAACTGGACACGTTCTGATAGGGGGCCTCCTGGGGCCTCCTGGGCGCCTCCTGGGAATCTCCTGCGGACCCCTGGGGCCTGTCCTGGGCGTCCTGCGGCCTCCTGAAGCTCTCTGGGGCCTCCTGGGGCTCCCAGGGTCCCAAGGGGGATATGTAACATGTGGTCTCCTGGGCCCCCAGGCTGGACCACCTCTTACGCAGCATCTGAGAGCTCAGAGTTGCGAGAATGTCTTGTACGAAACGGGCCGGACCACCTTGCGCACGGCATCTCAGAGCTCAGAGTTGCGAGGATGTCTCAGGCGAGATGGGCCGGACCACCTCGCGCAGGGCATCTCGGAGCCCAGAGTTGCGAGGATGTCTCCAGGCGTAACGGGCTGGACCACCTCGCGCGCGGCATCTCGGACCCCAGAGTTGCGACGATGTCTCGGGCGAAACGTGCTGCGAGGAAGTCTCAGGCGAAACGGGCCGGACCACCTCGAGCGCGGCGTCTCAGAGCTCCGAGTTGCGGGGGCCTCCTGGGGCCTCCTGGGACCTCCTGGTGACCTCCTGGGACTTCCTCCTGGGCCTCCTGTGGCCTCCTGGACCCCACCTGGGGTTTCCTGAAGCCTCTTGGGGCTCCCAGGGGGATATCCAACATATGGCCGTCGGGGCCCCCCAAAATGAGGGGGGGCGCCTCAAGAGCAGGAAAAATCAACGAATCGACACCAGATGTATATCAATTGGACACGTTCTGATAGGGGGGGGCCTCCTGGGGCCTCCTGGGAGCCTCCTGGGAATCTCCTGCGGACCCCTGGGGCCTGTCCTGGGCGTCCTGCGGCTTCCTAAAGCTCTCTGGGGCCTCCTGAGGCTCCCAGGGTCCCAGGGGGGATATGTAACATGTGGTCTTCTGGGCCCCCAGGCTGGACCACCTCTTGCGCGGCATCTGGGAGCTCAGAGTTGCGAGAATGTCTTATGCGAAACAGGCCTTAAAGGGGCCCAGGGACACACAAATGAATACATACAAATGACAGGATTCCCCTTAATTTCCCATATTTCCTAAGTGTTCGTCTTCCCCCCCACTTCCCATATGTTCGCATACTTTCCTGGGAATCGACGATTAATTGTGTCTGTGTTTTTTCCCCTCCGGACTTACAGGTTCCAGGTTCTGGGTCGGCCCCGGGCCCAAGAGAGTGGTCCGCGCAGCTGTCTCGGGTAGGCCCCAGACCCCCAGCGGCGGCGCCTCACGTGCAGCTCCTGGCACGCTTCGCTCACCAGGGGAGGGAGCCTGGCACCATCATGACTCCTCAGGGGGGTCTGGCGGGTGCCGGGGAGGAGAACCGGGAACAGAACCGGGAACAGAGCCGGGCTCGCTTTTCGCCAACAGTCACACACTTCGTGCTCTTCGACCTCCCAGAACTCCATTCCCGGGCCACATTCTGGATGCCCGGAGCAAACTGTAGGCCACTTCGTGCTCTTCGACTTCCCAGAACCCCATTCCCGGGCCACATTTTGGATACCCGGAGCCAACTGTAGGCCACTTCGTGCTCTTGGACTTCCCAGAACACCATTCCTGGGCCACATTTTGAATGCCCGGAGCCAACTGTAAGCCACTTCGTGCTCTTCCACTTCCCAGAACTCCACTCCCGGGCCACTGTTGCTGCTGCTAGTGTAGCTATTGCTATTGCAACTACTGGCAGTGCCACTGCGACTGCCGCTGATGTTGCCACTGCGACTGCCACTGCGAATCCGAATGCCAGGCTGAGGCTGAGGCAGGCTGAGGCTGAGGCCGAGGCCGACGGCAGACTGAGGCTGAAGCTGAAGCAGGCTGAGGCAGAGGCAGGCTGAGGCTGAGGCTGATGCTGAGGCAGGCTGAGGCTGAGGCTGAGGCTGATGCAGGCTGAGGCTGAGGCAGGCTGAGGCTGAGGCCGAGGCTGAAGGCAGACTGAGGCTGAGGCTGAAGCAGGCTGAGGCTGAGGCTGAGGCAGGCTGAGGCTGAGGCTGAGGCAGGCTGATGCTGAGGCAGGCTGAGGCTGAGGCTGAGGCTGATGCAGGCTGAGGCTGAGGCAGGCTGAGGCTGAGGCCGAGGCTGAAGGCAGACTGAGGCTGAGGCTGAAGCAGGCTGAGGCTGAGGAGGCAGGCTGAGGCTGAGGCTGAGGCTGAGGCTGAGGCAGGCTGATGCTGAGGCAGGCTGAGGCTGAGGCTGAGGCTGATGCAGGCTGAGGCTGAGGCAGGCTGAGGCTGAGGCCGAGGCTGAAGGCAGACTGAGGCTGAGGCTGAAGCAGGCTGAGGCTGAGGCTGAGGCTGAGGCTGAGGCTGAGGCTGAGGCTGAGGCTGAGGCTGAGCAGGCTGAGGCTGAGGCTGAGGCTGAGGCTGAGGCTGAGGCTGAGGCTGAGGCTGAGGCTGAGGCTGAGGCTGAGGCTGAGGCTGAGGCTGAGGCTGAGGCTGAGGCAGACTGAGCTGAGGCTGAAGCAGGCTGAGGCTGAGGCTGAGGCAGGCTGAGGCTGAGGCAGGCTGAGGCTGAGGCTGAGGCAGGCTGAGGCTGAGGCTGTGACTGCGACTGCCGTTGCCACTGCGACTGTCATCGCGAATGCGACTACGACTGCGAGAACAGCAGAATTCTACAACTGGATTCCCATCCGAATCGTAAGGGGAATGCTTCCAGATATGCTCCTACACATCGCTGTTAGGTTGCTTTGCCGGGATAATCTTAAGCATCGCCTAAGGTGTACGCCCCCTTGGAAACCAGGGCAATGTTGGCATCCACTGGTCTCCTTTCGCGTGGCCCCGCGGGGCCAGCGGCGCGCAACCTGTGGCGTCCAGCTATCCAGGCTCCTATAGCCAGAGGCTGGCTGCGAGTTCCAAGAAGTGTGGCAGCGCAACGAAAGAGCTCACAAGAACTGTTGTTGGTAGTCCCCAAAGGTGGTGGTGACAACACCTGGCGGTGAGTCTCGGGCGATTTGGTGTCACCACCCGGTTTGGGGACTCGTGCGGATTTCCGAGGATGTCCCGAACACTGGTGGGTCCAGGAGTTACAAAACCCGGTGGTGACCCCGTGTCCCCAATCCCAGCGGTGACCTTTTTGGGGCTTCCAGGTCGCCACCTGGTATCTCACCACCCGGTTTGGGGGTTCCCAATGTTGGGACATCCATTCGTACATTCCGAAAAGCCCGGGGATCCCACCCATCAGTTCCAATGGCGGTGACAAAGAACTGGCAAACAAACCGCCAACGAGCCAACCACTCAGAACGGAGCCGGAAGGAGGACGCCGAACTCTCTTGAAGGTGCGAGCGTCAATATGTAGAATTCGTTATTGGAAATGTTGTTTTACATTTGGAGTTCGTGGAAGCAAACTATCGGGTCTGTCTTCCAAGGCCGAAGTCTTGGCTCCAATGTACATATACGACACACACGTAAAACATCGAATTCCAATTTGCAATGTCCAACAATTCCACTTGAACGTTCAAAATGAAGTTCCTTGAAATTGCTTGGTGGTCGGTGGCCTCCGATGGAACGACTGCAAATACCAGCTACCGATTGCCATTGCTGGACCTCTCAATTTGAACTCCATGAATGTTTGGTTGTCACGATTCGCGTTGGTTCCGAATGTTTGGAACGCATGGAATTCTGACTGGGGCCTCTGGCTGTCGGGCCCAAGGCAGATCGTCGGCCCCTCTGCGCAAGATTCGGGGATTCTTGGGGCTGTCTGGGGACGTCTTGGGCCGTCTTGTGCCCCTCGTGGGCCGTCTCGCGCCGCCCTCGGGCCCGAAGAATCACTTCGCGTCAGAACAGTTACCACAGGGATAACTGGCTCGCGGCAGCCAAGCGTTCATAGCGACGTTGCTGATGTGATCCTGCGATGTCGGCACGTCCAATCATTGAGACGCAGAAATCCCAAAAGTGTCGGACGATCCCCCCGCCACCAGGGAACGCTAGCTGGGCTTAGACCGTCGTGAGACAAGCTAGGTTTACCCCACTGATGAACTTGACCCTGCAACCGTTTGGGCCCAAGATTCGCTGTCCACGCCGCCGCGGCCTGTGTCCATTCGAGACAGAGGGCCACCTGCCCAACAGCGGCCGCTGTTGGTTTGGGACAACATTTGTTGTTGGGCATTGTACCCATTCTTTCCGTACCCATTTCGGGCGTCCAAACCAGTGGCCGTTCAAGACACGACCCTGGGAACTTCTGGCCGGGTCCCCTGCCACATGCTGCCACCGCCGCGCCGTTGGCACCCCGTGGAGCGTCTCTAGGTCCCACAGGGTCCTCTGCATCGGGCAGTGGCAGATTCTTGGCGGGGCCGACGATAAATTCACGGATTGCCCATCGCAACTCGCGGTTTCTGCGCCGATTTCTCTCCCCGGGCCCCGCAATGGACCAAGACGGTCGCAAGAGGGCCCTTTCAAACAGCTCAAGAAAGCCCCAGGCCGGCCCAATCGCGTTTTTAGGCCATCTTCGAAACGTCGACGGCCGGACCACATGGCCAAAACCACTGAAAAGCCGCAGCGCTGGCCGATGATTGATGTCGGCGCATCAGAGATGTTGCACTCTCGGCTCTTCGACATAAGTGCATCCAATGAAAAGGGGACGGGGCCCAAGGAGGCCCCAAAGAGGCAAGAGGCCCACGAGAAGCTTCCAGGAGGCCCTGAAAGTGCCCCTCGAGGCTCCCGGAAGGTTTCCTCATCCTTCTCCTGATCTTTCTCTTCCCTCCCTCTCCTCATCCTCCTCTTCCTCTCTCATGTGTTCCCCGAAGGATTTCCACAACGGCTGGTGGAACGCATGGTCCAATAGCGTGGCCAAACTTTGCCCGAATGCGTGGCCACTTACCGGTATCCTGAAAGGCATGGGGCGGAGGTGATTCGCCGTAGGCGTCTTCGATCCGCCGCCGCGCTTTGTTTGCACAAATTCAAGGGTCAAGAGAGCACAACATCGAAAACCAGCCAGAACACACGAATTCATGAAGTCTCATTCCTGAACCGAATCGAGCCAGAACCAACAATTGGTTTCAGTTCTGCTTCTGCACGGGCCGAAACCAAGCCACGGCGCCTCCCCCCGGTCTCCCCTTCTAGAGATTCTGGCGAAAGGAGATGAAGCCAGAACGCAATACTGGTTTCATGTCTGGCCAAATCGAACCAAAACACCATACTGAGTCTCAAGCCTTGATCTGGAAAGGCTGTGATGGAGCCAGAACACAATACTGATCCTGACTTCTAGCCCAAATCGAGCCAGAAATTAACAGTGAATCTCACTTCTGGACCAAATCCTAGGCCACCGCCGGGCTTGGGAGACGCCTCCCCCAAGCCCTCCGTGTGGAGAGTCTGGAAAAAATAGGTGATCACTGTTGGAACCCTTTAGCGAAACGCTACCAGGGAATTATGACTCCACACTCAGAGCTGTGAGTTTTTATTGAAAGCCCAAGAAATCCAAGAGGCGCCCGAGGTCGCTCCAAGACAGCCCAGGTCTCCGACAGAGCCCAGGGCAGCCCAAGACGGCCCCAAGAGGGCCCAGAGACCCCGAAGATGCCCTGGCCCCTCGAGGCGTACAAGATATCCCAAGCGAGCTCCACAACAACATTACACGCGGTCACGACGTGCACACCGACAATAGGAAACAAAGCAACAAAGCAGCGGCCAGGGGGGTGTTCGTCTCCAGACAAACCTGTGTACAGGGTATACAAGAGAAGCATGGAATGCAAACATCGTGTCGCTGCCCCCCAAACCATGTCTGCCGACCACCCTGTGAATAAGTCATCTCGCAGTTCGGTCCCTTTAAATCTCGCCCAAGATGGTTCCAGGACGCCCAACATGGCTCCTGCACGGTCAACTTCAGCCCCAAGGTGGCACAAGACGGCTCGAGGGTAGCTCCAACAGCGTCCGAAGGGGGCCACTGAAGCTCGAATACGCCTCCAAGACAGCTCACGACGCCCTAGCAGACAAAACTCATTGAACAACCTGACGTTTTCGGCAAGTCTTCGTAACGCTCGCCTTATCTGGCGTCATAACGAAGAAAAACTCAACAGGCCCACATAAGAGTCCCCAAATGGCCACGAAGGCCCCGTTATCGCCCCAAAACGGCCCAAGAGGGGCCAAAGAGGGCACACGACAATCCAAATATGGCCCAATGGGGACCCCAAGCAGCCCCACAAGGGCCCCCAGACCCCAAGGACGGCCAAAAGATCCAAGAAGGTTCAAGAGGGCCCAAAGACGGCCGCACAAGCCCCGAAGATGACCCCCAAGAGAACAATCCCTACGAGGACCTCAAGACGGCTCAAGAGACCCCTCGAATATGGCCGAAGATCCCACGACGAGTCTCGGAAGGCACAAATTCTCTCAACACATAACTGAATGTGTTGAGTCGCCTGAATTTCTGAGAGCGCCCCACAAGGACAGCCACCGATGGCCCCAAGGCAGCCCCTCGACACCCAACAGCATCTGCCCCCCAGCGGAAATATGATACGTTCACACATGCGCCACACTATCTCCGCAAGAGTCTCCCAGCAACGCACTCGACAAGAATAACGAAAGCATTCAGCACACCCTGTGTTGCATTCCCTTGCTGAGGGTTCCTGCAGTCCTGGAAAGAGAAAGGGAAAAATCAAAAAACAACAAAAAAAAGTTTCGCCCTTCATGCGACTTGCTTTACGGACATGTCCAGTCCGATTGGCCTCCCACGAGTTATGTCGTTGACATCGGCCTCAGCGTCTAACGGCATACGGTGCACGGGGGGTGCTCGCATCAATCGCGCCGCCACTGGGCCACGAGACAGCCGAAACGACCCCAAAATGGCCCCAAGGGGCCCCGAAGAAAGCCCAGAAAGATCACATGGTCCAAGACAACCCAAAAGGACCACAAGCCGGCCCACCGACGGTCAGAAGATCCCCCCAAGACGGCTTACGAGCGGACGCAAGCAAGGCTTGTGTTGCCGTGATCACCGCGGAAGGTTCTGTATCATTTCAAACATAAGTTGGTGAATTGGGGGCGGGTTTCTCGCCCTATGGGGACCCGAAGCCTCAGGATGGTCCCGCGAGCACCCAAGAAAGCTCCAACAAAAAGGGCAAGACAAGTCACCATGATGGTCCCGAAGGCCGCGAAAAGCGACGCAGCAAAGACCACACGATAACCCCAACAGAATATGCTTCGTGATCCGATGGGGTACAGTAGTTTCAATCCCACCATTGTTTGATCGAAATCAAACCAGATAGCCTCAGAAGCCTCAGAAGCGCATGGGAGGGCACCAGAAGAACCCAAAGACTGCGTCGAAGGCGCAAGAGGCCCCCAGAAGTTTCAAATTCACCACTGCCAGCAGAAATGTCAACATATGACGACTAGAAGAGAGCTTAAATGTTACGTGCTGGGGGTTTAATGGTAAACGAGGTAGAGAGAACGTGCCCGAACGAAAAGGAACTGGCAGGTTTGGAGGCTAACGCGTTCGTCGCCGAAGGCGCAAATGGATATTCGGCATGGGGGCGCGGGCTGCGCACGTTCAGTTCCAAGCCCAGATAGCAGCGCACATGCTAACTTACAGGCCCGCATTCGTGTGCGGACGGCGATGCCTGAGAGCTGCGCACAAGCTGTTTGGGAGTTGCCTGGGCGCTGCGATGCGCCTAGGAAGCGCCGCCTGGGAGCAGCCAGGGCACGCCTGGGCACTGTTCAAGCGCGAGGGAAGCTGGAAACTGCCCATTTCTGCGCGCGGGCCTGGGAAGTGCTGCCTGGGAGCTGCGCGCGAGCCTGGGATGCGCTGCCTGGGAGCTGCCTTAGCACTGCCCACGAGACGAACAAGCGCTGCCCCGGACCTGCCTAGGACATGCGCGCGAGCTCAAAAAGCGCTGCGCAACAAATGCGAACGCGCTTGCGGCCAGGATACCAGGAATGAGTCGGCAATCGCTTCCGGGACGTACTGCGACCTCCAGCAAGCCGCCGCTGGGATGCCTGAATCGATAAGACGCCTCGCGACTGCAGCTCGCCATGAGATGGCGATGTTGAGATAGAAACGCGTCTTCTCCCGTAATCAGACCGCAATCCTGCGATTAATCATATCCTGATACCGAGCGATAAGTTGCCGCCGATGCGCCCGTTTCTGATTTGGCCTCGACCGCTCAGACAGCCCAGCAGCCCAAGCGGGAAGCCGGGAAGGGAGAGGAGGAGAGGGAAGCGCGGCGCGTCCAATTATTCATTCAGGAATGACATCATACAAGCGCGTATAAATCAGACCGGCAGCATTCATCAGCGGCGCGCTTAGCACGGGCGCCCGTCGACCGGCAACCCACCCAGAACAAGCGAAGCGCCTGCGCCAAGCAAGCGCGCAAGAGCGGATGCATGAACCCCGCTGCGGGGCGTGCGTCGCCAGGTCTCACAGGAACGCGCGCCTGGGGCCCGCTGGCGGGAGCTTGCCATAGGTCTCGCGCAACGGTCTCCGCGACCGCGCGCGGGGCCAGCTCCAGGACCGCGCGCGACCTGTGCAACGATGCGGCAGATCCGTCATCCAAGCTAGAATGACTGATGGCCTGACACGACCTGCAACACTATCGCGCGATCATAGCCCTGCGCGCGTCCACCTGCAGTCACACCACACGCATCGCACCACCGAACACGCTGCAATATGCCCCCATCCATCGTCTGTCGCATCCGACTGGCACGGCCAAGCGGCGCACATCCAGCGGGCTTCTTCACGCCTTTGCTCGACGAGGATTTCAAGACAGACTCGGCATCGACGGCGGGGGGCGCATTTGTGCAAAAACACACTTGTCCGACTACATTGCGTTGCATTCTTCCAGGGGAAAAGCGGAACCTGTCTTGAGTTGGCGCAGCGGGGCAACCGTCGGGCAGCAGTCCTCAAGGTCACGCGCCGCAGCCAGCACTTCCGCTGCATAGCTCGAAAGCACCAGAAATCGATGCGACGCGCAACGCCCACGAGGTGGATAACGGGCGCACTGTTTAGCGCGCCGCCGTGCCATCGCAAATTGTGCCCCGCGGGCGCCGCCGCCCTTCCCAACGTCGCCAGCATCGCCGGTCAAGCGGCGGCATGCAGAGTGGCGGAGAAGATCAACCTCGTCAGTCGGTGTCTTGGGTGGGCATTCTAGTTCCTTGGGGCTTGATGACAACTACCCGGTAACCGCAATCGACCGCAGAACTTGGACGTAGTCTTTGCGGCCTTCCCCCAGGCACAGCCCCAATTAGCTCGGAGCGTTGGATTGGTCGCAATTGCCTGACGCGGTCGCCCCAGCCCACGGATGGTCGGTGTTCGCCGGTTTAGAGCAACGCAAAGCGCAGTGCACGTGTGCTCTTTAGCTCACATGCCCGACGTGTCTTTTTCCACGAGCTGCACGCGCTGGTCGAAGCGAGTCTATTTTCCAGCCGCGTTGGTATCATCGACGCGTTTGCCTGTGACTAGGTCCAGGCCGACTTCCATTTCTTGGTCGAATCTAGCGTCTTAGAGCCCGAATCCACACGCGATCGCCCTCGGCGCGAGTGAGAATGCCCGCGGGGCATCCTTGGCGCCCGCGCTGGGCCCCAACAACTGGGGGCGGCGCGATGCTTCGTCAATGTTTGCGAGGCCCGGCAATGTCCGGAGCGCCGCGGCCGTGCCAGGAAGGGCGCGAAACACTCGAATCTCTCCTTCTCGCCGTCAACGCTGCAGAGAACACAAGCACGCGAAAGCCGCCCACCCCCCGGGGACAACTTTATAAACCCGCGCAAATAAATAAATGCATCTCTGGCTTTCAGAGGCAGCATGTCTCGCGAACCATCAGACGCATGGCCCGAGCGTCGGCGAAAAACCTCCCGCAATCCGGGAGCGGGCACAGGAGCGCATTGTAATTGCATGCGGCACGTGCCACACGGGGTGTACATGCAATGCTATTTCTGTGTAGATATAATAGGAATGCAATATGAATGTTGGTGTACATGTAGTGTACTTGTTAGGGCACATGCGGTGTGACATTGGTTTGAAAGCACGGTGGATGTCTGCACCTGTTTCACTCGGATCGCCCGGTGCATTCCAAGGCGCGATGTCCAAGCCCAGCGGGGCCCCCAAGACTGCACTGATCCCTTGCAATCTCTAACCCTGGCGGCTCCGCCGCGTTCCCGGAGGCGGGGGCGGAATCCTCGGGGGACTTCAGCGCGCGCGACATGCTGTCTGGGGTGCATGTAATGTATGGATATGTGGGTGGAATGAAAGTGTACGGATCATGCACTTTAACTGCAGTGTAAAAGGATGCAATGAGTTGCGTGCAAATAGCATTCGCGCCGACAACAACATGGATCTTCGAGCCAGGATCAGATATGATATGCGCCCATCGGCCAGACTTGCGCACGTGGTGGCGGGCGTGAGACGGCGCGGATATCTGCCCACTCGCCCTCCCTCCCATCGGCGTCCATCATGTTGTCGCGGGAGTTGCGACGACGCCTCGCGCGGAAGGTATACGCAGGTAGCGTCTTGCCTAGAATGGCAGTCCCATGTAGCCCATCATTGCTGCGCGTCCTGCTCCGCGATGGGAACACCCTCGAACTGTTGGCGCGCCTATGCGGGAAGCGTGGCCAAGACAGGCTTCGGCATTTAGTTGCGGTCATTGGTCATCAGCGCAGCCTAATCGGCCGGTGGTTGGGGATCCGCACTATGCGGACTGCCCACTCTGCTCGCTGCCAAGCAGGAGAGCATCCGCCCAGGGCGCCACCTGCCCGCGCCAGTTGCCCAGCGCACCCAACGCAGATGAGCGTTCTACTGCTCGCACTCCGGGCTGTCCAGCAGCGGGTGGTTGCGAGGGTCGGGCTGATCAGCTGGCGTCTCAGGCGGAGCGTCGCGTCTACATGTCACCGTTAGTTGCGATTGTCGCGCTGGGCCGCTTGCGCGGCTCAGCCCGAATGTTGCACAGGATGTGCGCGCGCAGCCCCAGCATTCTGAGCGTCCGCCGCCACCTGGCCGACCTAGGCCCCCAGCGCTCGCAACTCCGATGTGAATTGCACGGGCGTCGGGCAGTCCATCCGCGCCCGTGCATGCGCATGGCATACTTGCCAAAAAACATGATGAGGCCAGGCCAGCGACAGATAGCACGCATCGGCTCGATTGGTGCAACTGCGCGATGATTGCGCACGCGGGCCCGCGCCGCGTCGCCTCAGCACTGCCCATGGAACTGGCGGAGACACTGCAGCCTCCAAACCTCAACAACAGCTGTCGGGCGCGCGCGTCGCTGCCGCTCCAGCACAGACTAGCCTAGCAGAAACTCAGACGATGGCGGCCCTCGCTCTCGCGGCCCTGGCTGCGTTGGAGCCGCCCCCGGGAGTGCTGCCGGCGCGCAGGCGCGTCTCCGAGCTGGTGCCCCCTCTTCTCGACCTCTGCATCTAGTTGTACCTCACTTCCTCGCGTCTCCTCACCATGGCCTGCTGCGCGCGGTGGATGTCAACGGCGCTCTGAGGAAGCCGTGACAGGTGGGCCCTGACGGGATGGTCTCCAGGGCCTTGCACCTGGGCGTCAGCATCAACTGGCAATGGCAGAAATTCAATGCGTGACATCGCACCAGGGTCAGTAACGCGCACCTGCCCCAGACGATGACACTCTTCCGTGGCGAGCCTGGCAAGCGTCGCGCACGGCCGCGCTCTGCCTGTCCTTGAATTTCACCGCGGTGGCACACCGGAAAAATGGGCACGTCCGCGGGCGCTGGCGGTGCTCCGAGCAGGGTGAGATACACTGGATGCGCAGCCAAGGCTGGCAAGAAACTGCCACGGTCAGGAGCGTCTGGCATATGGACTGTCATCAGGCACCCACGACCCACGACCACGGTAGTCTGTGTGCTCGAGTCTCGGATCGTGAGCTCCAAAAATCGTGGCTCTCTAAGACATGCCGTCGGTGGTTCTTAATAACATTAATGCTGTAAATCGACAGCGCGCTGCCGCGCCTTTCCGCGCTGCTGCCCTTCCTTCACGACCGCCGCATCCCTTGCCACCGCCACCCGGCATTGCGGGTCGCGTTGGAGGCTGATCTGGTCTGCAATAATCCCATGGCGGGTGATCCCAGCAATGTACCTCCATTGCTCGCTGGACGTCCGAAAGACAAGCCCAGGTCCATCGTTTGCCTCCGCGCCGCTGACCACTCGGGTTGCCGTGCAATTATCATCCTGCGGGCTTCATGCGCAGAAGCACCCAGTAGCTCTGATGGCGACTCGCCGATGGGCGGCGTCGTCGGAGTCGCTGCATTGCTCAGGGTTTCGAGCTCCACCGGCATGAATCGCGCGCTGCCAACATTGCTCGGCGGGCGCGGCAGCTGCACCTTGCTGCGCTGAAAGGCAGCGTCCATCATCGCAGCGGCAGTAGCCCAAGCATGTTTATATTGCGGGATGTCGATCAAAGTGGCCCGATCCGCTGGCGCAAGGGCAGCAATGTCGGCGGCTGTCGTCGTATTCCAGGACCTGTCAGACTGTCCGTCGCCAGGCGCATGCAGGTCACCCTGCCCATCTGCCTCAATCGCGCGCACGCTCTCGATGCCTGGGCACGTTGGTCAGCGGCCTGCGGTTGTAGGCTAGCGGCGCGCACGAACACGCGCTGATGTCGCGGTGCAACCCAGCGTCGATGCTGATTCAACTGAAAGAATGATCCTTCCCTCGCCTGATGCGCCAGCCCCATGAAACCGCGGGCCCCTCCAAACCTCCCCAGAAAAGGGAGCCTTCAGGCGTGGGAAGTGCGACGCGCGCGAGAGGCCAGGGATGGGCAGCGTCATTCTGACCGTCGCAGAATATAGCACGATTTGGAAACAACCAGAACTTGTTGTAGTTGTCGTCTCGCAGGCGCTGCATGGCCACGAGCATGCACATGCCTGCATCTGACGGGGGCCTAGACTGGACCCCAGGGTCGCGCGGCAGTCGCGGGCACCCATGCACGAACTGGCTGCCGCGGCCGCGGTGAGGAAAGTCGCGCTCGCCACGGCATGATAGACCTCTCTCCTCTCTCCATAGCGCTCGGGATTAGCACCCCGGCCGCGCCGCGCGCAAGCACCTCCTGGCAGCATTTTACGGGGGCACCTGGCGCAGCGAACTGGCGGACCTCACGGCGCAGGCAAGCCAGTGACATAATTCCTGGGCACGAATGCCCATTACAGGCTCGGAGGAGCATGCGTGGGTCTAAATCCTCGTAGACCAGCGCGATCTGCAAACGACACTTGAGCTGTCTTTGGCGGTCAACCATCAAGATATGTGCGACGCGTCAAAATTCCGGCCCCATGAGCCTGCCCCTGACGACCTGTCCGTTGCCCCCTGGCGGACCCAATGCCCCGTCGCGTCGCTGGCCCCCATCGACCGGCCCACCTCGTCGAACATTCTCGCGCAGGTGGCGAACCTGCGGCTGCGCTCGCCCCTTCGGCATAGCTTAAGCCTGCAACGCACCGAGAACCACATGGACATCGCCCCCGCCCCGGGCGGGGCACGTCGTCGAAGAGCCCCCCACGCTCAGCATCTGCCCGCCCCACACCTTGAACGCGAAGTGGTCTCGACCGTCGCAAGTAGCTGCGCGCGCGCCGTCAAGTTCGCCGCCGCTTGGCGACGCAGCGCCATCGGCGCATAAACGGGCGCGAGTCGTCGTCGCAGGAGCCGCCGGCCCCTGCTGGCGACTCGGCACGCACTGCGCTAGACATAGATAGCCGCGGTCGCGATGGTCGTCGGCGTTGTCGCGGTGCGCGCGACCGACGCAACGCTTGCATGGGCGCGTCGGCAGAGCCCGTCTTCTGGGCGCGGGGGCACTGCATCGACGGCTCCTCGACCGTCGGGCGCCAAGATCCACGCGGCGATGGCATCGTCTGTCGCGAAGCCTCGGATTGCCGCGGGGCTGGCCCCGCCGGCCGAGGCGCTTAGTCGCCAACCTCGGAAGCTGATGCCCCGGCTGCAACTCCCGAAGGTGGCTGGGCGCTTGGCCGACGCATCCCGACCACGCTGTCGCGAAGAAGCCCGCTGTTGTCATGGTTCGGTCGGATGGGGGGGTCGGATCTCGACTGCGTTCGGGATCTGCGCGATCGCCCCCCCTCGGCGATGTCCTCTTGCAGTTGCTCAGATCTGATCGACCCATTAGTTGGTCGCTGCCGAGCGGCACCTGGCGCCCTGTCGTTGCCGGCCGCTGGCGACGAGGGCGGCGCCTGAGAAAGCGCCATCGCACGTGGGTCGATCGCGCACCTGCAGCGCCGCAGCCGTCGCAATTCACCGCATCTCCCCCCGCGAACGCGGCGCCGCGCCATCGACCTGGCCTGCCCGATCTCCTGTGCCACTGCCGCGCCCCGAGTTTCAACGCGCGGCGTTGAAGTCGGGGCCCTCGCATGCGCCGTCGATCGGGCAACCGGACCAACGCTTCATGAGAGGCGGGCAGGCGCGCCCCCCCCCCCCCGGCCATCGACGGCCCAGCGCTGAGCGGCGCGCCGAAGGTCCGCATCTACCGCGCGGCGAGAGGAAGCGCGAGCATTCCTGACTCTTGCATCTCTCCACGCCCAGGCATTGGAGCCACATTGACGACCGTCGCCGCGCCCGGGCGACCCAGCATTGTCCGCGCCCCCACCCCCGCCCCGCCGCCCCGGGCCACGAGGCCTTCGGCGCCGTCGCGGCCGAGGTCCAACCCACCCTGGAAACGCGGACGGAGACCACGTCCGCGCCGACACGCAGCAGGTGGCCATGCCAGCGGCGGCGCGCGAATCTCCTGCAGCGACGCGGCGTCGGCCCAAATCCTCAGCGGAGAACGCTGGCACGCCGGCGACCCGCGGCAATGGCTCGTCACCGAACAGTGCGCCGACCTCCTCCTGTGCGGCCAGCATCGTCGGCACTGTAGATGCCCGTCGTGCTAGCGCCAATCATTGTGCGTGTTCGGAAGGGCAGGCGTCAATAGAATTCCCCTCATGGATGCCAGACACGATGTGACCACTGTTCTCAAGCACGTCGCCGAGCTCCAACTCTTTCCCGAGCTCGCCGGGCCGGCCATCGAAGCCTGACCATAGTTCGAAGGCGATTGGCACCCGAAAGTACGGCACCATCGCACCATAAAGGTCTCCACGCGCAGTCCTCGACTTCATCGAAAGCACAACGTAAGTAAACATCAATGCATGACGTAGCGGCTCACTGTGACGTGTAAGAACTGGTCGTAGACGTCGCAGTATACGCGGCAGGAACTCGAATGAGCAGCAGCCCCCATCTCCCCTACTTACCCCTCTGCTGCGCTGCGAAACAGAATGTTTTTGGAACCTGAGATATTGCACAAGATGCGACGGCCATCGTTACCAATGGGGATCAGTCTTCCCCCCCCTTTGTACCAATCGTGCGACGACACCGATTCGTGCCATTTCCTCCGTGGAATTTACCGCAGCATTTGTTGTAAAGGGACGATGTGAATGAGGCAGTGCCCTTGTCGCGCAGTCTCCCCCCCCCCCCCGATCGTTGCCCTTGCTGCGCCCCTCCATTTGCAGCGTAGGTCGTAGATTTACACGCGCACGTCGCACTTTTGTCTGATGACCTCTATCACCTCCTCTATTCATGACGCAGAGCAAAATACGCAAATTCAACCTTGTGCTGACCTGTAAGGTGTATTGGTATGTATGTATGACTGGCCAATCGGTTCCAAGCCGCCGGGCGAATGTGTGTCGGTATCTGTGCCACAAATGAAAAAGTAAAGTCGGCTGAGCTGGGCCATATAGCCACACGGGGTCGCGGCAGGTTGCGTCGCGGTGGTATCTGGATTCGACGCCCACTCGTTGCTGCCAGCTGTCTGGCTGCCGGTTGCCTGGCCGGTGAGGAGGGCTGGGCACTTTGCGGGGCTGTCAGATCACATGTTCCTGCCAGGTGCTTTGTTTTCACCACTGCTGAGAAAGACCTACCCTGTCTGGAACCCTTGTAATTTGACGCGCTGCCGCGCCCTCGACCAACACACACTATCGATGTTACCAGAGGATCTCTCGGCCCAGTAAGGAGTCAGACTCCACCTGGGTGCTGGGTATTTGATGGTTCAACGGCTGCAACAGTTGTAAAGCTTATACCAGGTGTAGAGCTCGGAACAAGATGGTGGTCAGCAGTTGGACGTTGGGGAAGCCGAAACCAACTGATTGGGCTTCAAGCCTGGCCATCTCGAATCTAGCGTGTCTCGCGCCGATCCGTCCCCGTGCAGGCACGCTGCAGGCAGCCACTTGCGCTCGTCTTCCGAATGTTCATCTTTGTCGATTGAGACGCACACGCAGTTCAGTAACATGATCTGACCCAACGCCATTCACGTCTACCCTGAAATTGGTGATGTGCGAGGGCATTCGCATTGCTACATCGCGCGCCACGCCTGCAAGGCCTCTTTGTAAGGCGACTGCTTGTTGTTAGGGTATAAACTGGCACCTCGTGACATTGAGCCGCGCGTGGACCTCTTGGACGTATCTCCTGGACTTATGTCCTGCAAGGTATGGTCCCCGCAGGGTCCCAGCTAGGCCCTCGTGTTCAAGTAGCGTCGAGTGCACCATGCTGCAGACAACGTACAGCCAGCCCCAGGGCCACCAAGATGATACTTAATCCGGCAATCTCAAGGTAGTGAACAAATTCCAATGATCATTGTGGGTGGTCGATTATCTCGACCTTGTGCTCAGCTGTGAGGCGTCGCGCAGGCTGCGGCGGCATGTGTCCGTGCATTGCACAGTGTTTTCGCGGTAGGTGAGGTCGCCTCCAAGCTGACAGCAGTAATAATGCGGAACATCATGACGTAGAGCTGTGGAATTTGTACCAAAAAACCTGTTGATAGTATTGATCGCCGCAGGAGCAGGCGCAGCGGCGGGCGCAGACCCGCTGTCGGGCGCGGGGCTCGTTTCCGCGCGCAGACCCGCGGCCGGGCTGCCAACGCCAGCTTCCTTCCTGGCCCTGCTCCCAGAGAGGATGCCGGCACATGGTAGTCCATAGTGGCCATCCAAGCTGCGCGATGGAAAAGTGTAAGCAACAGAGCCAGCCACATAAGTGTGTAGCCAGCTCCGCTGCCAAGTCGAAAAGGTGCCTCACGACTGAGGCTCGCCATGAGATGACGATTTAAAGTTGGATCAATATCTTTTTCCCGCACTCAGATAGTAGTCATGGTGAAGCACAAGAACAAGCATGACATGTGCGTAAGCATGTATTGACACACCACCCCGCACCCCGCTGCCGTCCACCCCGCCCCAAAAAAGAGCCCCCACACTGCCCCGGAGGGCCGTCTTGGAGCTCTCTGGGCGCATCACAAGATCGGGACCTCTGCGGATATCTGAGGAGCCTCTGGGGGCTTAAGCGGGGACTCTTGCTTGTTAAGGGGCATTCTTCGGGGCATGTTTGACGATCGAACAACACGCACCCATACCCATAGGGGTGACGGAGGAGGCTATGGGTGCGTGCTGTCGGATGGAGGTCCCCGCTCGAACGGGAGCTTCCCCCAGGGTCCGACAACTCGCACCCATACCCATAGCCAGTTCCCCTCCTTTCGACCCTCCTATGGGTATGGGAGTGAGTTGTTCGCTCGTCAATGTTGGGGGTCTTGGGGGCCGTCTCGGGGGGGAGGGCTCCCAGAGCCCAGCCCCCTCTTAGGGGGCCTCTTTGGGGCATCTCGGGACGTCTTGGGGGGCTCTTCGGCCGTCCTGAGGCGGTCTTGGGCCGTCTTGGGGACCCTTGGGCGTCTTCTTGAGCAGTCGCGGAGCGATCTTGGAGGTCTCTTGAACCGTCTCGGGCGGCCGAAAAAAGGAAAAAGCGAGAAGACTAGCAGCCATTCAAAAACCAGAGAAGCTCAAGCTATGTTGCATCTTGGAGTCCCCTCGTGAAGGTCTTCTCGGGCCCCTCCTGGAACGTCGAAGGGGATCCCTGGACCGCCTCGAGGCAATCCTGGGCAGTCTTGTAGCCCTCTTGGGGCACTAGAGGCCTCCTAGATGGGGTCCGAGCAAATGGGGTCGGAGGATCGCGCCGCATCGCCAATACATCGGCGATGCATCGCCAATGCATCGGCGATGCATCGCTGGCGTCGGCGGTGCATCGGCGACGCCGTCGCGGGGAGACACGGTCTCCACATGGAGCCGCATCGCCGCTTTATCGGCGATGCGGCGCGATCCTCCGACCCCATCTGCTCGGACCCATCTGGGAGGCCTAGATGGGACACCATGGAGTAAGGGGCCACATGAAAACCCTACCCCTACCCCACACGATTTCTAAGGGGGAGGGTGGGATTCTCTCCGTTCGGGAGCTCCCGAGCGAAGTGAACCGTACGGCGCGACAGGACGACAGGGATGCGCGGTAAGGAGCAAAAACGGCGAGCGAGAACAGCTGAGGACTGGCCAAAGATGCAAGGATGCAGCAAGGGTGCTCCTGGAACGCCGCTCGTCATGATGGTCCTGTTTGACTGTACTTCCCTTCTGCCGACAGCTGGCCTGGGGATCGTTTCGGGATGGGCTGGTAGAATACGGCAAGGGTCGAAAGCGGCGGGCCCCGCGGAAGGCCTGTTGAAAATTGCCCTTGGGAGTGAACGCGCTAGTTGGAGCGAAGCAAATCGTTGCCCGTTGAGGGATATAAAACAGGGCAAGGAGAAAACCCCCTCTGGAGCAGCCAGCGACCCGAGCTCCACTGAGCTCAAGGTAAATAAGAAGCGAGGAGGAAGTCCACAAAGCTTTCGCCTTCGATAGAAGCTTCAGAGAAGGCGCGTTCTGCTGCGCGGTACTTCAGCTGTTTGCAGCCGGGACGACGCTCGAGGACATGATTGAGAGACGGCTCCGCACTCCTGGCGACAGCAATAAAGCACAAAAAGACGCTTGGCGTAGAGGAACCTGTCGAAACAGAGCCTCCTCCGCAACTGCTGGGTGGTGGTCGACTGAGGCACCATCCCGAGGACATGATTGAGACGAAGATGGCGCTACGCACTGCAATATTCCCTGGCCGTGTAAGAACACGCGGCACATGCCTCGTGTCCTTGACGCCGGCGAATCGAGCCTCCACGCTCCCACGACTCCTGCGTGCCCAACCGATTGCAGCCGGGTACCCCTGACGGCGCCCCCGGCGCAGACCCCTGGCACGCTCCTCGCGCCAGTGGGGGGGGGGGACGGGACCAGCGTCGACCCAGGGAAGCAAACAATGGCATAAGCATACAGGGAGGAGGGAAGAGGGAGAAGGAGGAGGAGGAGGAGGAGGAGCACGAGGATGATGAGGAGGAGGAGGAGGAGGAGGAGGAGGAGGAGGAGGAGGGAGAGGAGGAGGAGGAGGAGGAGGAGGAGGGGGAGGAGGGAGGAGGGAGGAGGAGGGAGGAGAAGGAGGAGGGGAGGAGGGAGGAGGAGGGGAGGGAGGGGAGGGAGGAGGAGGAGGGAGGAGGGAGGAGGAGGAGGAGGAGGAGGAGGAGGGGGAGGAGAGGGAGGAGGAGGGAGGAGGAGGGAGGAGGAGGAGGAGGGGAGGAGGAGGAGGAGGAGGAGGGAGGAGGAGGGAGGGAGAGGAGGGGAGGAGGGAGGAGGGAGGAGGGAGGGAGGAGGGAAGGGGGAAGGGAGGAGGGAGGCTCGGAGCTCCGCGCGGATCTCTCGCATCGGCTCCGGAGCCCACCCTTCCTGGCGCGGCGGAGGAGGCGGCGCCAGGCAGGGCCCCAGCGGCCCGATGCAGGAGGTCCGTGCGCGGGCCTCCGAGCTGTCGTGCCGAGGTCGCTGCCCGTTCCTGGAGGGGGCCCAGGGACACACCAGAGAAATACACACACACACACACAAACGACAGGATTCCCCACATTTTCCCCCAGATGTTCTGGGTGTTCGCCTCCGCCCTCCCGCTTCCCACATCTTCCCCTGTTTTCTGGGGAGTCGGCGATGAGCTGTGCCTCCGTGTGCTTCTGCTCCCTCCTGGGTAAAGGTCGTTGCCCGTCCCCCTCCCGAGACGCCCGCTCCTCCTCCTCCTCCCTCCGCCGCTGCCGCGCCTCCCGCGGGGGGGGGCGCCATCCCGACACGGGCCTCGAGCCGCCCTGGCTGCCTCCTCGATGCCGTCTGGCCACCTTGGATCCCTCGGGGCCCCGTCCGGTCTGCGGTCGGCCCTGGGCCAGAAGGGCAGCCCTCGAGGGCATGAGGCCCTCCGCGGGCCAGAACACACGGGGCATCCCAGGGTAGCCTCCCCAGGAGGCGCAAGAGCAGCCAACGGACACGGAGGACCACGAGGGTGCCCTCCCCGAACCGACCTCGACCTTCTACCTCGGTATGACCGTACATGGGGCACTCTCAGGGCAATATCCGGACGTCCTTGGTGCTCTTCTGCGTCGCGGCGGATCCTCCCTGAACCTTGCTGTCCCTGATATTTGTCCCCCGACACCATCCTGGCAGCCGCCCAAACGGGTTCCGAGTTGATGGGGTCGGAGGATCGCGCCGCATCGCCGATGTATCGGCGGCTTTGGCGACGTCGGCCATGCCTCGGCGACGATGGCGTGGAGAGAATCAGGTTCCACATCGAGCCGCATTGCCGATGCATCGGCGATGCAGCGCAATCCTCCGACCCCACCTGCTCGAACCCCCCATGGGACGCACGAGGACATACAGACAACTAGTAGAGTAAGGACGCGCGATAAGGATGCAAGGGCCTTGGAAGGCCACGTCAAAGCCTTTCGAGCGGAGCGTGGCCGACGAAAGCGGCGAAGCATGGACCGAGGAGGCGGGGATGCAAGGGTACCCGTGGGAAGGTTGCCCATCCTTACTATTCAGGTTGACTGCACTAGTATAGGAGACCGATTTCTGACGACACCCACTTCCCGAGGTGCCTTGCGAAAAGCGTTTTCCAGAGGTGGAGTTGGGCAGTTTCCCCGCCCCAGAGGAAGGAAAAACTACCCACTTCCACCCCCGAGGGCCTATCATAGAATCGAGGATCCAGAGGTGGATGTGGTCAGAAATCGGTCTTCGATAGTACTGTGTGCCATCCTTGGAAGCGTGCGTCCGACCCGAACACGCAGTACAGCCACCCTGTAGAGCATAGTTTCCCGAGCGCTATGGCCAGCAGGCGCCCGCCACCGAGCGTCTACTGTAAGATGTCTCCACGCGGGCACCGCCCCTGGGGTGCACATGGCCGCACACCTGGGGGAACAACGAGCTCCATAAGCACAAACTGCCGGAGCTCCGCGCGGATTTCTTGGACCCGCGCCGGAGCCCCCCTTGCGGCACCTCCAGCGCCGCCCCCAGTGCGCTCCGCGCGCCAGGGAGAAGGGTCCAGCGCCGATCCCAGACATCTGCGCGGGCCTCCGAATGTTGATAGTCAGGCTGTTTCTTCTCGCTCGAGTGCTAAAGCATCCCAGAAGGGCTTTGGAGCAGATGGGGTCGGAGGAGCTCGCCCCATCGGCGATGCATCGGTGACGTCGGCGTTCTACGAGCTGCGGGCGCACGGCCGATATCGCCCCGCGAGGCCTCTCGAAGTCTTGGGGCTCTGCGACCTCTCCGCGGGCGCCAGGTCCAAGAGGCCTTCTAGAAAGATAGGGCCCGATTCTGAAGGGCACCAGAAAAATAAAAGAAACAGGAATTATAGTAGCAATAATAATCATACTATTAAAAAAAATAATAAGAAGAAGAAGAAGAATCATCGTCGTCATCAGCATCATCATCATCATCACCACCACCACCACCATCATCATCATCATCATCATCAGCATCATCATCGTCATCATCATCATCATCATAATCATCATCAACGTCATCATCATCATCATCATCATCATCATCATCATCATCATCATCATCATCATCATCATCATAATCATAATCATAATCATCATCACCATCATCATCAACATCGTCATTTCCATCATCATCATCATCATCATCATCATCATCATCATCATCATTCTAAGAATACTGAATCAACATCAGCATCACCATCTTAATCATCAGCATCGTCATCTTCATCGCCATCATCACCATCATCATCATCATCATCACCCGTATCATTATCATCAGCATCATCATGATCATCGTCATCATCATCATCATCATCACCAGCATCATCAGCATCATCAGCATCATCATCATCATCATCATCATCTTCAGTTTCCTCTTCACCTCCGTCTCATCATAACCAGCATCATCAGCAGCAGCAGCATCATCATCAGCATCAGCATCGGCATATGCATCAGCATCTTCAGAATCAGCATCAGCATCTTGATCATCAGCATCGTCAGCACCGTCATCGTCATCATCATAATGATCATCATCATCAGCAGCTTCAGCATCATCATCTTCATCATCATCACCATCACCATCAGAATCACCATCAGAATCACCATCATCATCATCATCATCATCATCATCATCATCATCATCATCATCATCATCAATATCATCAGCATCATCGTCATCATCATCATCGTCATCATCAGCATCATCGTCATCTTCATCTTCCTCTTCATATTAATCTTCAGCATCACCAGCATCATCATCAGCAGCAGCATCATCAGCATCAGCATCAGCATCGGCATATGCATCGGCATCTTCAGAATCAGCATCAGCATTTTCATCATCAGCATCGTCAGCATCGTCATCGTCATCATCGGCATACTCAGCATCACCATCATCACCATCATCATCACTATCATCATCATCATCATCATCAGCATCATCAGCATCATCATCATCATCATCATCATCATCATCATCTTCACTTTCATTGTCATCTTCATCTCCATCATTACCAGCAGAGTCATCATCATCATCATCAGCAGCAGCAGCTGCATCAGCATCAGCATCATCATCAGCATCATCATCAGCATCAGCATGTTCATGATCCGCATTGTCAGCATCGTCATCATCATCACCATCATTATCAGCAGCATCAGCATCATCATCGTTATCACCGTCGTCATCATAAGCATGCGCATCAGCATCAGCATAACGATCAGCATCAGCATCAGCATCAGTATCACCAGCATTGTCAGCAGCATCAGCATAAGAATCAGCATAAGCATCAGCATCATCATAATCATCATCAGCAGCAGCATCATCATCATCACCAGCAGCATCAGCATCATCATAGTCTCATCATCAGCATCATTATCAGCAGCATCAGCACCAGCATCACCAGCATTAGCTTCAGCATCAGCAGCAGCATTATCATCAACACCGGCATTTCCTCATCGTCATCATCATCATCATCATCATCAGCATCACCGTCACCATCACCATCAAGATCAACATTATCGTCATCATCATCCTCATCATAATCACCAACACCAACACCACCGTCTTCATCATCACCACCACTACCACCATCATCATCATCACCAACAGCATCGGAATCAGCACGAGCATCTGCGTCATCGTCATTGTCATCACCACCATCATAATCATCATCAGTACCATCATGATCATCATCATCATCACCAACAGCATGATCATCATCATCATCATCATCATCATCATCATCATCATCATCATCATCATCGTCATGCCCATCATCATCACCTTCAGCAGCAGCAGCACCATCATCACAGTATCGTCATCATGATCAGCAGCATCAGCATCATCATCGTCATCATCATCATCATCCCATCTTTCTCATCCTCATCCTCATCCCCATCATCGTCATCAGCATCATCATCATCATCATCATCATCATCAGCAGCAGCATCAACATCATCATCATCATCACCACCACCATCATCATCACCTCACGATCCCTCGAACACCATTGCCCCGAGCGCAACGCCCTCGGCGAGGCGTACGCGATCGCCTGCGTGGCACCGTCGCCTCCGCCACCAGCGTGTCTTGGCGCGACTGCTGCTCCGCGGGAACGAGCTCGGCAGCTGCTGGGTACGCATCACGCGTCCATGCATGGCGCGACGCTGCCCGCGCCCTGGGGGGGTGCTGGCGCTGCTTATCCTCCTGACGGCGCTAGCCTTTGGTCCTGTGTGGCCACGCGGCAGCGCTGCTCCACACGCTTTCAACGCGGCCGCGATTCCAGCGCGAACGCCTGGGCAGCGGAGCTCTTTCCGCGCTGGGCCCGCTGTGGCTAGCTGGAACGGTCGTCAACGCTCTCAGAAAACGATCGGTTTTGAGCCAGCCAACTCGCAGCCTTCGGCGTCTGAGGCGGCGGCGGACGGCGCCCGGCGCTGTCGCCAGGCTGTGACCAGCCTCCGCCGTCACCCACGGAGGGGAACACCGTCCTCACCACAGCACGGGCAGACCTCGAGCGGGCCAATTTGCCAAGCGGGCCACGCGCGGCTCCGACGTCCTTCACCGCAGCGCGCTGTACCGCATGCGGGCTCGGGCTGAAAAGGTCACAGCATGGGAGGGCGACGGGCGTGGCCTGGCGGAGCAGGTGGAAAGCAAGCGCGAAGCCCTCGCCACAGCCCAGGCGGCTTCGCCGATCTGCGAAACGAGGCCGCCGACGCCCAGGCGACCTGCGCCGCGGCGGTAGCCCAAGCTTCCGCTGTCTTTGCTGACCCAGACGCGCGCGGCGGCCGTCGTCTTCGCGCGGCGACACAGGCGCGCGCGTCGGACCCAGGCGGCGCGCGCGTCGGACCCAGGCGGCGCGCGCGCGGACTCGTCTGCCTGGAAAAACACTTATCGGGGGCACCACGAGCCGCCGCACGCGGCCGTCATCTTTCGCATGGCAAAATACCACCCGGGAAACCCAGCTGCCGCCGCGAGCGCGGATGCTCTGGACGGTGCCCAGCCGCCGCGCGCGAGTCGGCCTTGCTGACTTCTGCGTGGACAACACCACCCGGGCGCACCGACAGCCGCCGCGCGCGCGTCTGCGCTCGAGGGCCCTGGCCGTCGCGCTCGCGGCGGCCCTGCCGACTTCTGATCGAAAAATACAACTCGGGAGCACCAGGAGCAGCTGCTACCTCGAAGGCTTCCCAGCCGCCACGCACGCGGCGGCCCTGCCCTCTTCCGCTTTGGACAATACCCGGATGCACTAGAAACCGCCGCGCGCGCGACACGGCTCTCAACGGCCCCCAGTCGCTGCGCGCGGCAGCGGCCCCCCGCATTGAAAAAAACAGAAACACAACAAAAGAACTAATAAATCCAAAGGCCGCCGCGCGCGCGACGGCTCTTGAAAGCTCCCTGCCGCCGCGAGCGCGGCGGCGGCGTTTTGTTCAGCGTGGAAAAACATTCCCCGGGCGCACCAAGAGCCGCCGCGCGCGCGGCTGCCCTGCCCTCTTCCGCCTGGAAAGACAAGCGCTGGCAACGTGTTGTTGCCAGCCCCCAGCCGCTCCGCGCGCGGCTGCCCCACCCTTGCCCTCCTTAATGGAAGATCTGCAACCTGAGAGCGCCCCCGCCCGCCGCGCGCGCGGCGGCCCTGCCATTTCCTGCGCGGAAGTAGACCACTCGCGAAAACCAACTGCCGCCGCGCGCGAGGACCCCCTGCCCTCCTTCTGCCCGGAAAGACACGACCCGTTCGCAACCAGCTCATGAGGGCCCCCAGCCGCTCCGCGCACAGCTGCTCCGCCCTCTTCCGCGCGGAAGAATATAGACCGGGGGGGCCCCCACCCGCCGCGCGCGCGCGGCGGCCCGGCCATTTCCTACGCGGAAGTAGCCCACTCGCGAGCGCCAGAAGCCGCAGCGCGCGAGGCCCCCCGCCCGCGCGCGCGGCGGCGACCCTGCCACCTTCTGCGTGGAAAAATATTACTGGGGAGCGCCAAGAGCCGCCGCGCGCGCAACGGCTCCTGGAAGTTCCCAGCCGCCCTCCCCTGTTCAGCTTGGAAAAAAACATTCCTCGCTCGGGCACGCCAAGAGCCGCCGCGCGCGCGGCTGCCCTGCCCTCTTCCGCGCGAAAAAAATGACCCGTTAGAAACGAACTTCTGATAACCCGCAGCCGCTCCGCGCGCGGCTGCCCCACCCTCCTCTGCGCGGAAGGAATATAAAACGGGGGTGCCCCCACACTCCGCGAGCGCGGCTGCCCTGCTATCTCCCGCGCAGAACTGGACCGTTCGCGAGCACAAACAGCCGCCGAGCGCGAGGGCCCCCCGCCGCCGCCGCGCGCGGCGGCGGCCCTGCCATCTCCCGAGCGCCCTGCAGGGCTTTCGCTGGCGCCTTACGGCAGCGGCCCGGCAGTTGTCGGGCGCCGCGGCCTCTCGGCGTTCCTCTGCTGGCGCAGCTCTGCGGGCGCAGCTCTCGCAGCTCTTCGGGGCCCGCGGCCAGCCGCGCTCGCCGAAAAAAGCAGGCCAACCCTGGCGCGCGATTCCCGCCCGTGGCCCCCTGCGAGCGCATCGGAAACAGGACGAGATCCAGTCTGAAATTTTGCAGAAGCCCCCGCTGCAAACATCCCACAAATCCACTGGCCCTGTCGGACGTAAAGGACGCGTCGTCGTCGCCCCTCTCCCTCCTCCCCCTCGTCGCCCTCCTCCACCTCGGCGCCGTCCGTCGCCGTCGCCGTCGCCGCCCCCCGTTTTTCCCCCGGCCTTCTCGCTCGACGTTCCAGCCGAAACGACAATTACGGACATTGATCTTAAATCGAAGGGAAACCCTTCCCCTACGATCCCTTCCCCCGCCCCGTGGCGGGGGTCCCGGGCGGGGCCCTGGGGGAGGGACCGGGGGGCCGGGGCCGGGATGAGCCCCGGGGGGGGGAGCCCGGCAGGAGCCCCAAGTCAGACGCCACCCCTCTGGGGGGGGGGCCCCGGGGGGGGGCCCGGAGAAACTTCCCAGGGAGGTCCTGGGAGGGGTCCCGGGTCAGAATACCGTCCCCGGGGAACCCGGGGCGGCGTCGTCGTCGTCGTTGTCGTCGTCGCCGCCGCCGCCGCCGTCGCCGTCGTCGTCGTCGCGGTCGTCGCGGTCGCCATCGTCGTCGTCGTCGTCGTCGTCGCGGTCGTCGCGGCCCCCATCGTCGTCGTCGTCGTCGTCGTCGCGCAGGGTCGGCGGCGCCGGCCGCGAGGCCTCTCCCACGCAGCATCGTTGAAGTCCAAAACGAGCCGGTCAAACGGAAGGGTTAGCCCGAGTTCCCGCGAAGTCGAATCCCACGTTTTCCCTAGACGAAGGGGGGGGAGGAAAGAAGACGGCGAGGCGCGCGCGCGCGTAGAATTGACAAAGACACCAAATTGCAGAAGTCTGCTCGCATCACCTAGGACGGCGCCGGACCCCCGCTGGGGCCGGCGCACGCGGCCCACCAAACCGCCCATCTCCTGGCGAAGTATCCGAAGTTCGGCCCCATGAGGGTCGGGCAAAGCCTGCCAGGAGCCGCCGGACGAAGCGCGGGGGAAACTGCCCCGGGCGCTGGCCGCGCAGAAGCCGAAATTGGATTCGGCCGGCCGCCGCCCCAAGGATCGGCGCTCCCACCGCTATCGGGCCCACGTTTCCCTAGTCTTCCAAACCATGTAGGCACCTGGCGCTGGTCGTCGAACGGCAGGCCCAGGCGCCCCTCCGCGCCTCAGGCGCGCAAGCGGCGGGGTTGCCTGCGTCGGCGGCGGCGGCGCGGCCGAGGCCGATCGCGTCGAAGAAGGCGCGCCCATGCCGGCGCCGCCCTTGCCGGCGCCGCCGACGGGGGCAGTCGCGCACGAGGGCCCCCTGCGTCGCACTCGGGGCACCTGAGACGCCTCCTTGTTGGTCAAATCCCAGCCCACTCGCCCGACGTTCGCCCGCCCCCACCCCTGCCCCCCCCGAAGCCAGCGAAGGTTTCGCGGGGGCAGTCGTCGGGCAAGTTGGCCGGGAGAGCGCGGCGGCCACTTCCCTGGCCCTTGCCCTTTCGTTCGATGGCCCCCCGAACGCGGCGCCCGGGCACTCCGTCGCCGAAGCGGCGCCGTCGGGACGCGCACGCAGGCCCACAAGGAGCGCGCGCCGTGCTGCCCCACTGGAACATCGCGCAGTCCGGGGTCGTCGGCAGCGCATTCTTCGCCGAGTGAGCGACGGCGCCCGAGTCCGCGCCAGAGTCGGAACCTGCCGCTGGACGCGCCGCCCGCGGTGATGCCGCGTCTGCGTCGGCGGCAGCTGGCGCTGCAGGCGGGCTCGGCGCCGCTCCGAGGGCTGAAAGGCCCGTGCCATCCCTGCTCGATCCAGCCCCAGCGCCATAGGCACTGCGATCCTGCTTGCGCGCGAGCGCACCCGCGAGGAACGCTCGGCGCCGGGGCGAACGCACGGCCGAGGCGAGATTTCCCGGCGAGCCTTCGATCAAATCTCCAAATCTGCGCAGCTGGCCCGTCATGTGCGCCAGCTGCGGTGCGTCCGTCGGCGAGGCCACGCTGCGGGGCTGCAGGATCACGGCGAGCTGGATGTTCGTCACACCCGCCAAGCCCAGCCA
Source organism: Prorocentrum cordatum (assembly GCA_963575745.1). Taxonomy (NCBI): domain Eukaryota; class Dinophyceae; order Prorocentrales; family Prorocentraceae; genus Prorocentrum; species Prorocentrum cordatum. The sequence goes on from CAUYUJ010021631.1 coordinate 99,598, forward strand.
GAGGTTGCTCGATCAGGCACTCGTAGCCGATCAAGAATTGACCAGTATGCTGCGCCCTGTTGCGGAGGATGTCCTGGCGGAGAGGCCGTCGACGCGTTCCTGCGGCATTCGGTTGAAGCCGACACCGCCCGCGCGCGCTCCTCCTCTCCAAGCAGGCCCCGCCGTTCGGCCGAGCTGAGCGAGGTAGGTCATAGGCATCACTGGGTCGCCGTTGATATGACCACCTCGGACGAGGACAGCCGACGGCCACTCGTCCACGCTCTCGCGGGCCATGCCGGTCAAGCGCGACGACGCGCAGGCCGCTTGGCAAAAGTCGCCGAGGTCTGAGTTCGCAACTGACCGCCGCACCCCGCACCCAGCGTTGGAAGGGCACGCGGGCTGGCTGCTCGGACCACCAGGCGCGGAGGCATCGCACGTTGCCGCTGCCACAACCACTGGCGCCCACGTAGGCGACACAGCTGATGCCAGCCACCACGCCCACTCCGATGGCCTTCAATCCAGGGTGGGGCCCCCGTCCTGGTGCCGAAAAGGAGCGACAGTCCTGGTACCCACCAACGGCAGCGTTCTGGCAATGATCCTCAAAGCCGTCGTGGGTATGTCCCTGGCGCGCTTCTCTTCATCGTCGTATCGGGTCATACGTCGTGCGATAGGAGTGCAGACTGCACTCGGAGCACCCCGCCACGTAGTGTCGAAAGAACTCGTCGCGCGTCGCATCGTCACTGTACTGAGCGCCGCCAACTGCGCGATAGTCCGGAGGAGGACGCAAAGGAATCCACGCACGCGAAGAAGCAGGGAACGCGCAGGTGACATGCAGGGCCTTGCCCCAGGAAGCCGACCACGAGAAGTCCCACTCTTGCGTGACGGCCCCCCGGAAGGATGGCAACACAGTTGCCCGACCCTCTTACGCATTCCCGTTTCTGCCCGCACGCGCCCCCCGCGGTTTCCTCGACACTGTTGCGGAGAACTCGGGGCGCCTTGCAGACACCGACGACTCAAAAGCCAGATGTCACAACTGCTTGACATAGCGGCTACACCCACATGCGGATGAAATGAAGGCGGCGCGACCTTTTCCTCTTCCCTTTCGGGCTTCCGCAAAACAGTTGCGAGTAGCTCGGGGCCCTGCGCCGACACCGCGAGCGTGGAAGTCGAATCGCTCGACGGTCTGACGCTGGCGGCGGCACTCGCAGGCGAGTGCTGTGACGACGAAGGGCCCCCGAGTACCTCTCACACACACTTCAAGTGCCCGATGGGGGGGGCCGGGGCGCGGGGCGCGCCGTCCTTCTCGAACGCGTTTTGGTTCAAGCACTAATAGTCCTGTTGGGGTACCTCGGTTTTTCGTGGCGCCGGCCCGTCGAGGCACGGCGCCTGTCGGGACGAGGTGGGTGCCCAGCACGAGTGTAGAGCAAGTGCGTTTGGCACGCGTTGTAGAGCGGGTAAAGCGGTCGCCGCCAGCACGGAAGGAAGCCTATCGGGCCATCGCGGCGGCGAGTGGTCGCGGAGCGGGCTGCTCCGCTACCAACTAGAAATGAAGAGCGGATGGTGAAAAACTGATGTTTCAATTATGTGTAACGGGGGCGGAAGAGAACAACCTGCGATGGGACCACCCACGCATCCCGCTTTCCCTGCTATGCTACATTCACTGACAGTCTACCGTTCGAGTAACGGGGGGAGGAAGAGGAGGAGGAGGAGGAGGAGAAGGAGGAGGAGCAGGAGGAGGAGGAGGAGGAGGAGGAGGCGGAGGGGCGAGTTTGTTCTCCGCCGAGAATAACAAAGGGGGACCCAAAAATAAAAACTGACTGATGTTAGTGGTGTGCAGCACACGGGAACGCCCCCACCCGCCGCCCCAATCCACCAACAAGGACTGCCGCCACCCGAGGAAGAACCAGCTGCGGCTGACCTAGTTGAATGGCTCTGGTTCGTTTGGGGGGCCTCGGGGCCCATTCACTCATCGGCTCCCCGTACTCGGGGTCCAGGCTATATCCGACACTAGAGCCACGCGCGCGCTTCGCGCGCGCTTAGGTTCTAGTCGACTCCAAAGACGGTGCCAATTTCCATGAGACCTTTTCCATGTGGTCTTCCGGGTTCCTCCCTTTCACCCATGCGTGATTTTCGGGCGGATACTGCGAAGTTCAAGGAAGGGTTTGGCCTGTAGCGTACCAGCGACGACAGACGACGACGACGACGACGACGACGACGACGACGACGACGACGACGACGACGACGACGGACCACCGACGATCAGCATCATTGTCACCTGATCCACGTGTGCAGAAGAGGCGTTTCTGGAGCGTCTTGCGGGCGTCATAGGGGGCGTCCTCGGGACATTGGGTGGGCGAGTCGGGGGGGGCAGCCAGGGCCACGTGTTTCGAAGGGCTGTTCTGGAGCATGGAGGACGAAGGGCTTCTGGCGGGCTTCTGAGGGTCTGTGTAGAGGCCTCCTGCGAGCTCGGTGGGGGGTTCTCGGCAGCTTCTCGGGTCTTTCTGGAGACCTTTTTGGTGGCTTTTTGGGGCGTCGTGGAGGCCTCCTGGGAGCCTCTTGGGTCCTCCTGGGGGCCTCTTGGGGCAGAGGGCGCCTTTGTTCGGGCATTTGGGGGGCTCTCTGGAGCCTCCTGGGAATATCTTGGGCCAGCTTGGGAGCCTCTGGAGGGGTCCAGGGCCCCTTCTGAACCCTCTTGGAGCCCTCAAGGCCCCCCCAGCCCCCCATGCGAAACAGAGGTCGCAATTCTGGGTCCATCCCGCAAACGTGTCTGGGTTCTGGGTGAGAGGCTTCTCGGATGTTCGCTGGGATGATATCGTGGGATGCCTCTAGGGGGGCCTTTTGGAAGCAGGTTTGAAGCCTCCACGGGGGCGTTGTGGAGCTTGTCGGACCTCTCTTAAGCATCTTTGGGGCCTCTTTGGATCCTTTTGGAGCCACCTGGGGGCCTCTTGGGGCCTCCTGGGGGTCTCTGGGGGCGGGAAACTCGAAAGGTCGGTTCGCGTTCCCTCTTTTGGGCCCATCTTGGAGCCGTCTTCAGGCCCACTTCAGGCCCTCTTGGGCCGTCTTGGGGGCCTCTTGGGCCGATCATGCGGCCCTCTTGGGCTGTCTGGGGGGCATCTTGGGGGCCTCTTGGGGCGACGTTGGAGGCTTCTTGGGCAGTCTTGGTGTCGGCCGCTCGAAAACGTGAGAAGCAACAAATATTAGAAACACACACACACAATGAAAATCAATGATTTTGGCGTCTTGGGGCTCTCCTGGGGCATCTTGGGGGCCTCTAGGGCCGATCATGGGGCCATCCTGGGCGGCTTGGAGCGCTCTTGGGCCGTCTTGGCGGCTTCTTGCCGTCTCCAGAAGCATAAAAGGACGCCTCGGGGAAGCGGAAAAAGTTCCGGGACTCCGAAAACGGGCCCCTGGATGCCAAAAAAGGGCCCTGCAGCCCAGGATGCCGAAAAAGGGCCCCTGGATGCCGAAAAAGGGCCCCTGGATGCCAGAAAAAATCGGTTGCAGGTGGGGGGGGAGTTTGGAAAAAGTGTGCGACCCCAGGCCGCAAGGCCCCAGACGCCGCTTATATTGTATATTCCCTTCCCTTTCCATTCGATCGGCTCCGAAGCCCCTCCATGGAGCGCTAGAGACGGCGCCATTGGCGCCCAATGGGGGGGTCCAACGCCGATCCAGAAAGTCAGAGCGTGCCTCCACAAATGCTCCCCGGCCCCCGCCTTGCAACGCAGAAGACAGACGACACCACCCCACCTGCGGCCCCCAGGGGGCTTCGCGCACGCCTGGAAATCTGGTGCGGGTGTTTGCGTGGCATATGTTGCGGCGTCCGATTCGGGGATGGACAGAACTCCCTTTAGTAAAACGTGGTTTAGTGAAAACGACCTGAGGCCCAAACCTGGCGGGCGCAAGTCTGGAAAATAACGGCCACGGCGCCCTCTCGAGAACCGAAAACGGACAATTCACTAATCGAGAACCGAAAACGGACAATTCACTAATCGGCGAACCCTACCCCCCTACCCCCCGCGGTTCCTTGGGGGGAGGGTGGGGTTCACTTCGTTCGGGAGCTCCCGAACGAAGTGAACCCCACCCTCCCTCTCAGAAATCGTGGGGGGTAGGGGTACTCCAGATTTCGTAATAAAGGGAGGGGGGTCTCATTTCGGGGGGGGTCTCTTCCAAGCTATCTTGGAGGGCCTGGGGGGGTCTGGGGACGATGTTTTGGAGGGTTCTCCCACGGGGGGGGGTCTGAAATGGCTTGTCTTGGAGGGTCCAGACCCCCTCCCTTTTATTACGAAATCTGGAGTAGGGTTCGCATGTGGCCCCCTAGTTGGGCCGATCCGCTCCAAGCCCGAGCCGCTCACCGCAGATCGCGGCCCATAGAGCGCCACGCCCCGGCGAGCGCGGCTCGGAGCGTCACGGCCGCTGCCCCGCGCCGCCAGGTCAGGCCGAGGCCCCGGGCGCCGCCTGCCAGGAGCCCCGCTGCCGGTCCCTGGCCCGGAGGATGCTGCGCATGTACTGCTGGTCCAGGCCGCGGATGGCGGGTCCCCGCGGCGCCTGGGCGAGGCCCCAGAGGTCCCACGCTCCAGAAGAGTGGGAGTGGCGGGCGTATCGCCGTGTTCGGCCTCGGAGGGACCTCGCTGGGCCTCGGGGCCGTCCAGATGACGGCTCGGGACGAAAAACCGGCCCTTGGGAAGTGGTCCAGACCTCCAGGGCCCACGCATCAGAAAAAAATTGAGCGGCCGGATGTCTGGGAACGGCGATCCCAAGGCACCGTGCCGTGTGGGCCAGAAACCAAACAACGCCGACCGAGATCTTGCCGTCGCTCGGACGTCCATTCCCCGTGCATCGTTCGGTCTCGGGCGTGCTTGTCCGCCCCATGATCCAGGATGCTCCTCGATGGTCCTCGACGAGAAAAGATGCACACGTCGGAGCGGCGCAGAGACCTACGAATGAGCGGTGCTGAAAATTTGCGCACTTGCCCACCTACGGCCACCTACGACACCACCACAGCCACAACCCACCTACGACACCCAGCGAGTCGCAGATGGAGTGGCGTCGATTGGTTCTTGGTCGACCGTGTGTTGAACTCCCGACAGGCCTCGCTCCAACGCGGTGCGGTGCACAGCTTTTCGGCTCTGAGGGGCGAAATACTATGCACCGCACCCTTCCCGGGTCGAGGATCGCCGACGCCTCGGGAGGCGCCAACGCGGCACTGTGCATAGAGCTCGTCCGCTGGGCCTGGTGGAAACACTGCTGTGCAACACGAGGAGCAACAGCTAGAGGAACAATAACAGCACACATACACATGTATACGGCTGGTTCGCGTCGTGTCGACCCCGACGTTGGTCTCTGACACTGCGGGGATCGTTCAACCTTTAACGATCGGCCATTTCCGAAACGTCCAAATCGTTCCACATCGAACGATTCTGGATCGCCCGCGGCGTTCAAAGTTGAACGCCGCTGGCGGGGTCGCCGCTGGTCGACACGACGCGAACCTACCGTACACACACACACACACACACACACACACACACACGCACCCTCACATAAACGGTCGGAGGTCCGCGCGGATTGCTTGGATCTGCCCTGGAGCCCACGGGCGGCGCCTCCGGCGCCGCCCCCGGCGCGCTCCGCCGCGGATCCAAGAAGTCCGCGCGCGCGCGGCCCTCCGAAAGATGATGGGTACTCCAGATTTCGTAACAAAGGGAGGGGGGTCTCATTTCGGGGGGGGTCTCTTCCAGGCTATCTTGGAGGGCCAGGGGGGTCTGGGGGCGATGTTTTGGAGGGTTCTCCCACGGGGGGGGGGTCTGAAATGGCTTGTCTTGGGGGGTGCAGACCCCCTCCCTTTTATTACGAAATCTGGAGTACGCAGTTGTTCGCTACTCGAGTGTCTGTCACAGCGTGCCTCGAGATGGAAGGGCCCCAAATGGCAGCGGGTGCACGCACGCATGCAGGCATGGAGGCAGCGGCAGGAAGACCGGAGCACAACGCCGAGGGGAAGAGCGACAATCGGATTGGGCTCCTTTTGACTCCTGTAAGACTCTGGGAGGCCGCAGCCGCATTAGGCCTGCGTAAGGCGGCCGTGTGGGGTCGCTGGGCGTGCATAAGAAGTGCACGTTGACATCCTAGTTGTATACATATATATACACTACGAATAACAATAATACTCTTTAGAATGCCTAGGCGAGTTCAGAGTGGTCGTGTTGGTTGTGGACGTGTTGGGCATGGTCGTTTCAGGCATGCATGAACGAGTTTAGAGTCGCGTTGTCCTGAGAAGAAAAAACAGCGCCTAAAAACCCAACAATAGGATTACAATGCTACTCCTTGGAGCCAGCCCAGAGGTCTGAACTGGTTGGGATCCAAGAGTAACGGTCAGGGGGAAAATGAAACCAAATCCGCTCAAAATCGGTCCCCGAACCTCTCCAGTGGTCCATCTGGTGCAAATTTTCATTCTGGATCCGGTTTTGATATTCCAAGTGCACGATACGGCCAAGGGACGCCGGGGGAGAACAACAACAAAAAACATCAAACCCAGAGCCTCGGACCTCGTCCCCCCTTTTTGATGGCCGGAACTGATGCTGGGCCATTTCTGACCCCCAGCCCCAGCCGACTACAAACCACAATAACAGAATTGCAACGCTACTCCGCACCTTGCACCCGCCGCCGGCGCCAAGGCCGCCCCCGTGCTCACTGTCCAGCATCGCGACCCGCGCCTTGCACTGCTCCCGCACAGCTTTGCTGGGCCGCGCCCTGCGCTTGGCCGCGTGCGGCAGGTGGCAGAAGCCGCAGCCAGAGCCGTTCGAGCAGCCGGAGCCCGTGCGGAAGTAGACGCACGGCCTGCAGACACCCGCGGCGTGCCGCTGCTCCTTCAGGAGAGATGGTGATGATGGTGGTGATGGTGGTGGCGGCGGTGGTGATGATGATGGTGGTGGTGGTGGTGATGATGATGACGACGCTGATAATGGGGGGGGATGATGAACATCCGCCGCTCTGCGGTTGATCGGGAGTTTCTATATATATAGAAGAAGGGGCGCGCGCTTCTGGGCGAGAGGGAAACGACCGAGAGAAGAAGGGGCGGCCGCCCCACAGGACCTCTCCATGGTGCCGGAAGCCCATCAGGGCTCCCTCAGGGCCCCTCCCCCAGGGCCGGGGCTCCCTCGCCTGCCCCCTCCCCCTCCTCCTCCTCCTCCTCCTCCTCCTCCTCCTCCTCCTCCTCCTCCTCCTCGCCCCCGTCGGCATATCCAGGCGTGTTATGCAGTCAGGTCGTCCGTCCGGAAACGGTGCCGGAGGCCGCTCTGGGCTCCTCTGGGCATCCCCCCCGGGGCCCGTTTTGTGAGGATGTCTCAGGCGAGGGCGCCGGTTTGGGATTCGTCACCGGATCCAGCGGATCCAGCGGATCCGTCCGGAAACGGTGCCGGAGGCCGCTCTGGGCTCCTCTGGGCATCCCCCCCGGGGCCCGTTTTGTGAGGATGTCTCAGGCGAGGGCGCCGGTTTGGGATTCGTCACCGGATCCAGCGGATCCAGCGGATCCAGCGGATCCGTCCGGAAACGGTGCCGGAGGCCGCTCTGGGCTCCTCTGGGCATCCCCCCCGGGGCCCGTTTTGTGAGGATGTCTCAGGCGAGGGCGCCGGTTTGGGATTCGTCACCGGATCCAGCGGATCCAGCGGATCCGTCCGGAAACGGTGCCGGAGGCCGCTCTGGGCTCCTCTGGGCATCCCCCCCGGGGCCCGTTTTGTGAGGATGTCTCAGGCGAGGGCGCCGGTTTGGGATTCGTCACCGGATCCAGCGGATCCAGCGGATCCGTCCGGAAACGGTGCCGGAGGCCGCTCTGGGCTCCTCTGGGCATCCCCCCCGGGGCCCGTTTTGTGAGGATGTCTCAGGCGAGGGCGCCGGTTTGGGATTCGTCACCGGATCCAGCGGATCCAGCGGATCCGTCCGGAAACGGTGCCGGAGGCCGCTCTGGGCTCCTCTGGGCATCCCCCCCGGGGCCCGTTTTGTGAGGATGTCTCAGGCGAGGGCGCCGGTTTGGGATTCGTCACCGGATCCAGCGGATCCAGCGGATTCCGTCCGGAAACGGTGCCGGAGGCCGCTCTGGGCTCCTCTGGGCATCCCCCCCGGGGCCCGTTTTGTGAGGATGTCTCAGGCGAGGGCGCCGGTTTGGGATTCGTCACCGGATCCAGCGGATCCAGCGGATCCAGTCCGCGGAAACGATGCCGGAGGCCGCTCTGGGCTCCTCTGGGCATCCCCCCCGGGGCCCGTTTTGTGAGGATGTCTCAGGCGAGGGCGCCGGTTTGGGATTCGTCACCGGATCCAGCGGATCCAGCGGATCCAGCGGATCCGTCCGGAAACGGTGCCGGAGGCCGCTCTGGGCTCCTCTGGGCACCTCCCCCCGGGCCCGTTTTGTGAGGATGTCTCAGGCGAGGGCGCCGGTTTGGGATTCGTCACCGCCAGCGGATCCATCGGATCGGGATCCAGCGGATCCGTCCGGAAACGGTGCCGGAGGCCGCTCTGGGCTCCTCTGGGCATCCCCCCCGGGGCCCGTTTTGTGAGGATGTCTCAGGCGAGGGCGCCGGTTTGGGATTCGTCACCGGATCCAGCGGATCCAGCGGATCCAGCGGATCCGTCCGGAAACGGTGCCGGAGGCCGCTCTGGGCTCCTCTGGGCATCCCCCCCGGGGCCCGTTTTGTGAGGATGTCTCAGGCGAGGGCGCCGGTTTGGGATTCGTCACCGGATCCAGCGGATCCAGCGGATCCAGCGGATCCGCCGGAAACGGTGCCGGAGGCCGCTCTGGGCTCCTCTGGGCATCCCCCCCGGGGCCCGTTTTGTGAGGATGTCTCAGGCGAGGGCGCCGGTTTGGGATTCGTCACCGGATCCAGCGGATCCAGCGGATCCAGCGGATCCGTCCGAAAACGGTGCGGAGGCCGCTCTGGCTCTCTGGGCTCCCCCCGGGGCACGTTTTTGTGAGGATGTCTCAGGCGAGGGCGCCGGTTTGGGATTCGTCTGGGATCCACGGATCTGTCCGGAAACGGTGCCGGAGGCCGCTCTGGGCTCCTCTGGGCACCTCCCCCGGGGCCGGTTTTGTGAGGATGTCTCAAGCGAGGGCGCCGGTTTGGGATTCGTCACCGGATCCAGCGGATCCAGCGGATCCAGCGGATCCGTCCGGAAACGGTGCCGGAGGCCGCTCTGGGCTCCTCTGGGCATCCCCCCCGGGGCCCGTTTTGTGAGATGTCTCAAGCGAGGGCTGCCGGTTTGGGATTCGTCACCGGCGATCCAGCGGATCCAGCGGATCCAGGGGTCCGTCCGGAAACGGTGCCGGAGGCTTCGTCTGGGCATACCCCCCGGGGCCCGTTTTGTGAGGATGTCTCAGGCGAGGGCGCCGGTTTGGGATTCGTCACCGGATCCAGCGGATCCAGCGGATCCAGCGGATCCAGCGGATCCGTCCGGAAACGGTGCCGGAGGCCGCTCTGGGCTCCTCCCAGACCTTCTATTCCGCAGCTTTGTTGCGGAATAAACTTCGTCTTGGAAATGCAACGCAAAAGTTGCGGAATCCAAATAAATTTGCGGAACCATCTCTTGCCAACCAAAAAAAAAGAGGAATTGCGGAACTTATGTGTTACTCTGAACGTATATGCTAGCACCAGTTGTTATTCAGTTGATTGTGTTTAACGAGTGTTATATCGTTATTACATTGGTTTTTCTATGACATTCAGCATGTGCTTCATAGTATGTTGCTCGCCGTGGAATTCTTCTCAAAAGCAAGAGCGTCGGTCGGTCGTATGTGCGGATTGCTGATGTCCTACTCTTCTTTCTTTCGCGGTGTGGGGTTTGGGGAGGGGCAGCGACCCAGGCCCAAGGCGCGCCTGGGCGCGGGCGTCGCCGCGCGCGAAGCGCGGGCTCCTTGAATGGGGGGTGGCTCGAACGGCCCTGATGGCTTCTCTCATCTCCCGTCCCTCCTTGTTTCGAGTTTCGGGGCCTTCCCTCGTCATATCCTCCTCCTCCTCCTCCTCCTCTTCCACCTCCCCCTCCTTCTTCTCCACCCTCCTCCTCCTCATCTTCCTCCTCCTCCGCCTCCTCCTCCCTCCTCTTACTTCTCCTCCTCCTCCGCCTCCTCCTCCTCCTCCTCCTCCTCCTCCTCCTCCTCCCTCCTCTTACTTCACCTCCTCCTCCTCCTCCTCCTCCTCCTCCGAACCCCTCGCCGTCAGGGTCATTCGGGCCGACGCCCTGCCGCCCGAGCGATGGAAGACGACGCGCAGTCCGTCGCCAGCAGCGCTGACGACGACGAGGGTTCAGGGAACGAGGACATCTCGCCAGCGGCAGTGGCGAAGGCGCCAACGCTGTCCTCCTCCTTGTCCTTGTCATCGTCGCCGTCCTCCTCCTCCTCCTCCTCCTCGTCTCCTCCTCCTGATCTCCGTCTTCGTCGTCGTTGCCCTCCTCCACTCCTTCCTTCCTCCTTCTCATCTCCTGTTCCACTTTCTCCTGATCCAATTCCTTCACCCTCTGGTTTCCCTTGCCCTCCACCGCCTCCTCCTCTTCGTAATCCTCCTCTCCTCCTCCTCCTCCTCCTCCTCCTCCTCCTCCTCCTCCTCCTCCTCCTCCTTCCTCCTCCTCCTCCTCCTCCTCCTCCTCCTCTTCTAATCCTCCTCTCCTCCTCTTCGTAATCCTCCTCTCCTCCTCCTCCTCCTCCTCCTCCTCCTCCTCCTCCTCCTCCTCCTCCTCCTCCTCCTCCCCCTCCTCTTCTTGTTCCTCGATCCCGCGACCCCTGCAGGCGCTGCTGCCGCACTTCCGCAACGCCCCCGAATTCTTCAAGTACCCAGCTGGCCAGCGCAAGTCGAGGCCTGATCGGCTCGAGCTCGAGAAGGAGGGGCTGGGGGTATAGTGGGCACGGAGGAAGAAGGCTCGAGGAGGATTCAGGACAATCGACATGCTTTGGGAAGCCTCAGAAGGCTCGAGAATGAGAGGCAGATGGAGGAAGAGAGTTAGAAGGAGAAGGAGGATCAGGAGGAGTAGGGGGAAGAGGGTCATGCGGGGAGGAGGAGGAGGAGGAGGAGGAGGAGGAGGAGGAGGAGGATCATGAGGAGTAGGAGTAGGAGGAGGAGGATCAGGAGGATGATGAGCAGGTCGATGAGTAGGAGGAGTGTATACGAAGTGGGGTGGGCAGAACAAGCGCATGTTCATGGACCTGATGAGCACACTGGGGAACAGCAGGCTCTCCAAGGGCACGATGATCCAGTCGCTCAAGCTCATCCACGACATGAAAAATTTCTGCATGGGTGACAAGGCGGGGTCGGGGATAGGAGGGAGGATTGAAGAATTGGAAGATGAGCAGCAGCACGAGAACACGATGGAGATGGAGGTGGAGAGGGGGAGGAGGACGAGATGGGAGGAGGAGAAGGAGGAGGAGGAGGAGGAGGAGATCAGGCGTTAAAGCGGGGGGCGGTGCCAGCCAGGTAGGAGCAGCAGATCCAGGGCACCCTGGCAGAATTCAAGAGGTCAGAGCGCTGTGATGTTCAGGTGGGGCCCCCAGGAAACCCCAATGAATGCCCCAATGACTCCCCAATGAGCCCCAATGAACTCCAATGAGCTTCCCTGGATCAGCGAGGAAACTGAGCTTAGAAACGCCAAGGTGAGCAAGGGGAGAGCGAGCAAAGAGGGATCAATACGGCGAACGGGAGGCGCGAGACAAGTGGATCAGCGTCTACCAGGAGCGCGTGCGGACAGCGGTGGTGCACATCAGGGACGCAGGATTGGCGAGCTGCCACTGTCGTCGCCTCGCCTTCGTCGTCGGGGGAATAAGCAAGAGGAGGATGAGGAGGATGAGGAGGAGGAGGAGGAGGAGGAGGAGGAGGAGGTGGAGCTGGAGGGAGGTGAAGGGAAGCTGGAGGAGGGAGGACGAGGGAGGAGGATGCCTCCCCCTCCTCCCCTCCCCCTCCTCCTCCTCTGTCTCCTCTTTCTCCTCCTCCTCCTCCTCCTCCTCTCATCCTCCTCCTCCTCCTTCTCCTCCTGCGCCTCCTCGGGTGGGGCCCGCGAGAGCCCCTTGCCCCCCTCCCCCCGAACCTGGGGCTTGCGAGGGTGACCTGGCTCCAGCCGATCAAATATTCCTTCATGTGTGATCTTCCCTCATTTTCCTTCCTTCATCCATCCACTGGAAAGGCCATTCCCCCTCCCTCGTTGTCGGTAGGACGGAAGCCTCTAAAGTGGGTGGAGAAGCTGCTGTCAGACGAGGCTGCAGGAGATGACGAAGACTTCGAGGAGGAGGGCGGAGAAGAGGAGGACGCAGTCTCTGCTAGTGACGAAGAGCAGGACGATGGGGACGAGCCGACAGTGTCGAAAAAACCTGCAGCTGCCGATACTGATGAGGCGGCGCCGAAAAAGAAACCAACCTGCTCGATGACGTCGGTGATGAAGCGGCCAGCTGCGGCCACAACAGTTGACGGTGCGCCGACGGCGAAGAAAGCAAAGGCCGCGCCGCCATCCACTTTGTCGCCCACCGAGGCGCCCAAAGCAAAGGCCAACCACAAGGCCGTGAAGGCCACCGACGACACCAAGGCTTTGCAGTCGCCAGTCCCGACGACACCAGCCCTTCCAGCAGCACCGCAGAGTATCATTCCAGATAGTTTCTTGGACAAGCGGTTCGCACCGCGACCGCCGCCGATTGAGCCAACAACCGCGGCAGCAGCTCCGACGCCAGCAGTGCCCGCCCAGCCGCCGATGCAGCCGACGCCGAACGAGCCACAGAAAACAATAGAAAAACTAATAATCGTGCCAGAGTCGCCAGCCTCTACAGCCGCAGCCGAACCACCAGCCGAGCCGCCGACTAGGAGACCGCGTGGATCGCCGTCAGCAGCACCAGCAGCAGCAACAACAGCCGATGAGGAGACACAGAACGCACCCGAGATTGAGACCAAGATTGCCTGGTGCGAGCAGCGGCGCCAGGCGAGCCTGCAGAAGCGCACGGGCAGGAAAAAGTGGGGCCCGCCCGAGTACACAGACATATTCGAGCCAGACGAGGAGGGCAGAGTGCACGCGGTGTTCGCGTGCGGCAGCAGGCACGTAGTGGAAGACCTGGCTGCCAGCGACTTGCCAGAGTTGCTGAAGGCAGCGTAGGGGCGGAACAGGATGAGGAGAGGAAGGAGGATGGTGAGGATGAGGAGGCAACTGATAACAGGAGGGCTCTGGAAAGCGAAGGAGGGACCAGAACCACAACTGACGCGGATGGGGAAGACGGGCGAGAGGCAGAGGGCATCTGGGAGCGCACAGGCCACGGAGGAGTTCCACGCGAAGGCCAAGAAGGGGGGCGTGTGGGGCGGCATGAGCGTCGACGCCGAGGAGGTCAAAGTGCTCCACTTGAAACAGAAGGCCCGTTCTGATTGATATGCTTTACCCCGTGCCTGCTCTTGCACATCCTCAGCCTCATGGCCCCCTCCGGTTCTGATTTTCCCATCGTCTGACCCCATTCTGAGAAGGGGAAGGAGGAGGCGGAGGAGGAGGAGGAGGAGGAGGAGGATAAGGAGGAGAAGGGGGAGGAGGAGGAGGAGGACGACGAGGGGGAGGAGGAGGAGGAGGAGGAGGAGGTGGAGGAGGAGGAGGTGGAGGAGGAGGAGGAGGAGGAGGAGGAGGGGGACGGAGGATGGAGGCGGAGGAGGAGCCCGCGACTGCGCAGGGCAGAAACGACATCGTGGCGATCAAGGAGAAGAACAAGCAGCTGTGCATGCAGACCATCGCGGGCTCCATGACTGCCGATGTGGCCAAGGATATCATGATATCCATCGCCGACCGCTACTGCAAAGGACTTTTCCTTTTCATCCTCATTGTTCTGCCCCTGCCCCATCCCCCTAGCCCTTTCCCTCCTCTCGGCACTTCTCACTCTGCCCCTTCCCCTCTCGTTTTCCCTTCCTCGATCGTCCTCCTCCTCCTCCTCCTCCTCATCATCATCATCAACCTATCCTCCCCCTCCTCCTGAATCTTCTGTCTCACTTTTTTTGAGCAGGTTCCTGGTTGGGGCTCGCCTTCGGTTTTCTGCCATCAGTTTCGAAATACGAGGTTGTACAGACAGTCGTTGGTTGAGAATGCCTCGATCTGTATACGACCCAATCGTAGAGATAAGATAATCCACAGCTCTTTCCTCGCCCCCCCCTCCTCCTCCTCCTCCTCCCCCTCCTCCTCCTCCTCCTCCTCCTCCTCCTCCTCCTTCTCCTCCTCCTCCCCCATCCTCCTACTAGGAAGCCTCCTCATCCTCGATCCTTCTCAGGGCTCCTGAAGAAGGACGACCTGTGCACGGAGCGGGACAAGATGGCGTCGAGTCGCACAGACTGACGATCGAGCGACAGGCAAGCACGCGCTATCGACGGCATGTGCCTGGAGGCTGGCAAAAACGTAACGTCTCCTTCCTCACCTACTCCTCCCAAGCGCGAAGATAGCCGCTCTTCGCTTCGCCGTCTGGGTCAGAATGGGGGTCCTCCAGAAAGCTCCTATCAGTGGGGGGAGCACCAGCGGCGCGATGAAGCGAAGGCGCGATGGAGCGAAGTTAAGTGATCTGAGTCTCGAGCGGGGCCCTCCTCTCCCTCGTACTCTCCAAGAGCAACTATCCATCTGTTTACCCTCTCTCTGCACCTCGCCCTGCCCCTCCTGAGCGGGGGCCCTGACAAAATTGGCGTGTGAGGGAGGCCGGCAAGCTCATTGGAGGTCATTGCCAATTCATTCGGGTTTCATTGGCCGTCTCATTGGGCTGACCCTATCCCGATCACCCCTCCCCCAGGTTTGGTTTTGTAACATGCGGGTTTGGAACGCCGAGTAAGAGAGTATGCCGCTTGGATAACCCACGAAAGCCCTGGGGCGTGCAAAAGTGTTCCAGGACCTCTTGAAGACAGATTTCTCATCGAATGTGCCTATATAGACTGTAACACCACAATCCAATACACCCCCTCTGCCACCCGTCGCATCCCCCGCAACCTTTCGAGCTCAAGAGCTGGATTCTCAGGAGCGCCTCGATTGCCCTGCACGGGCTCGATCAGCAGGCGCCATGCCGAACGAGGGGTTTGCTCCATTCTGTGGGGCTTACGGGCGCCTATCGGACGATTGTGCGGTAGGGATACTCTCGGTGCCGAAACCGTCCCAAGCGAAGCAGTTTCAGAACTTTGGGCCTGGCGATTATGCATCCGACGATTTAGGCGCAGATCAGATTGGCAAGATGTTCGCTGATCTTGATGAGGACAAGCCAGACCCCACCGCCAGCGGGAGCAGACGTCAGCCCTTCGATGACGACGAGCCAGACCCCACCGCCAGCTGGAGCGGACGTCAGCCCTTCGATGAGGACGAGCCAGACCCCACCGCCAGCGGACGTCAGCCCTCCGACTTGGTCGATCTCACCCAAGAAACGCAAGACTCGATCGGCATGCCGATCTTGCCCCATGCGGACCAGGCTGAGGACCCCTCAAGAACAACCTTGCCCTCCCCCCCCCGCTTTCCATGCCACTTTCCCTCCATCCTCCCCTTGAGCTCGAATCTAATGGATTTACTCCCCGGTGAGTTCATTGGGAGGCATCGCCATCCCATCTGGGTCAAAATGTCCCCCCCCTCTTTCCTTGCCAGGACAGTGTGCAGCACTGGGAATGCATCGTGTGCGGCAACCCCAACCCCACTACCTCGGAGAACTGCGAGAACTGCAACTCGGACCGCCGATTTGGGGGAGGGTGGGCGATCCGAGTTTCCTGGGTGCAGGCGGAGAGCGAGCGCAGCGATGGTATATATGCATTTCCTACAAACCTGGCGGGATGCAGCGATTGCGACTGCCATCTAACTATCTGGTAGTTTGTGAGAGCGAGAGCAATGAGCTACGCGGCATTACGCCCCGCACTCTCCTAAGAAGGGGAGAGGTCGAGGAGGTGGGGGGAGGCGGGAGATGAAGGATGAGACGGAGCAGAGGGACGATCAGGAAGGGATCGAGAGGGCAGAGGGGAGGAGAGAGAGAGAGAGAGAGAGAGAAATGAAGGAATGCGGAGAGAGGATTTTTTCTGCCCAATAGGACATGCTGCTCTCGGTCGAGGACACGGTCGCCGCCGCGGACCTGGCCGCGTATCGCGCGAACCTTGAGCAGGAGGTGGCCCGCATCGCTGAGGAGCTGGCGGCAGAACGTTCTGTGCAGGAGGCGGCCGAGTTGCGCGCCGCTGATGAGGAACTGCGCGCCATTGAAGCGCAGCTTGAAGCCGATGAGGCCCGCAGCGTCGCCGCTCCTGAGGCTCTCGACCAGGAGTTGACCGAGCGTGTCCACGCTGAGGAGGTTGAGGCCCAGCGCGCCGCCGCTGCTGAGGCCCAGCGCGCCGCCTCTGCTGAGGCGCAGCTCGCCGCCGAAGCTGAGGCGCGCCAGCGCGGAGCGCGGGCGGCCCAGCACGCAGCCGCTGCCGCAGTTGCAGCTGCTGAAGTTGAGTCGGTCCACGAGAGCGATCATGATGATGACGGCTCAGGTCCAGAGGTGGAGCTCTTCAAGGGCATGACGAAGACGCGCAGCGAGCCTGATGACGACATGACCGCGGGCCAGACCCTCGAGGATTCCGTAGTCGAGCTGGACTTCCAGCGATTCCGTGAGCGAGCCAGTGCCCTGCAGGGCGCCTGTGACGACATCGATGAGACGGCGCCCGAGCTAGCCACAGTGCCCGCGGCCCCCGAGGACATCAAGAGGGCGTTGAAGCGCCCCGCTTCGCGTCCGAGCCAGAACCGCTCGACCTATCCAACGGCGTCGTCGGCCGCCGACGCCACCGCGAAGCCGCTGCCAGGAGTCTCCTCCAAGGCAGCAGGGGCGCCGCCGATCTCAGGGTGGCGCGACGTCAGCGCCGCCATGCATCCGTCAGCCGCGGCTCACGGGACGGGCCCGCTGCCTCTGCCGCCAGCGAAGCTCGCTGATGAGGATGGCAGCCTGCGTGCAGGGCCAGCGGGCGCTACCCCGACGGCCCCCCCAACGTTTGGCGCCGCGGAGCCTGGCGAGGAACATGCGCCCTCCGTCTTGGAGACGGTCAACAAGTCGATGAATGCCCTGGCGAAGCGCGCGGCGCAGATGGAGGCCACCAAGGCGAAGGCCGACATCCCAGAGACCGTGGCGCACGCCATGGAGAAGCTGGAGCGGGCAGTGAGGGATGGCGTCAAGGCGAGGTCTGACATATACCAGCAGTTTGGCAGGTGGTTGGTGCAACAACAGAAGGACGCGGTCTTCGCTGACAACTGGGAGAAGAAATCGTTCGAGGAGAAGAAGCTCTTTCGGAACGACTGGGCAAGCAAGAAGCTCACCGAGTTGAAGAGGCAGTGGATCCACGTTCACGCCTACAAGATGGTGGACGAGTCCGTGGGCGTCTACTACAGCTTCTCGAGAATCGTAGTGGACCGCAGGGTGGAGAAATATGAGGAGGATGAAGGGGGGGATGAGGAGGAGGAGGAGGAGGAGGAGGAGGAGGAGGAGGAGGGAGGGGTAGGAAGAGGAGGAAGAGCAGGAGGAGGAGGAGGAGGAGGAGGAGGAGAAAGAGGAGGAGGAGGAGGAGGAGGGGAAGGAAGAGGAGGAGGAGAAGGAAGAAGAGGATGAGGATACAGCCACCTCCCGCAGGAGGAGGGCGGCCATCACGACGAGGAGAATGTCTTGGCGGCGAAGCGGTACTGCGAGGCGTGCATCGCCATGGGCGGTGAGTGGACCACGCTGTGCTCCATGACGGAGCGGGTGAAGTTCTTCTACGTCACGCTCTCGCGCCGCGACGTGATGGAGCGCTCGTGGTCGCAGCACGTGGAGCTCCAGCAGCAGGCGGGGACTGGGCCCGAGCAGCAGTCCCCAGCGGCAGCAGCAGCAGCAGCAGCAGCAGCAGCACCCGCGCCCGTCGCTGGAGATGCCGCCGTGAAGGCAGAGGGGGAGGCTGGCGCTCCCGCGCCTGGCGGCGCTGCTCCCGTGGGCCTTGGCCCGAAGCATGAGGCAGCAGCCGAGAGGAAGCGCAAGCGTGAGGAGAAGGATGCGACTCTGACCGAGGAGCAGAAGGCTGCAAAGGAAGCCAGGAAGCAGATCGCGAAGGCCGAGGCGGAAGCAAAAAAAACCTTGATCACGTACAAGGCCTTGCAGCAGTCGGTCGAAGCGACCAAGAAGTCCGCCGACACGCTTCCCGAGTGGAAGTGGCTCAAGGACATCTCATCCTCCCTCCTCCTCCTCCTCCTCCTCCTGCTCCTCCTCCTCCTCCTCCCTCCTTCCTCCTGCTCCTCCTCCTCCTCCTCCTCCTCATCCTTCCTCCTCCTCCTCCTCCCTCGATCCTCCCTCCTCCTCTTGCTCCTCTAGTTGCTCATCCTCCTTCGCCTTCCGCCTCCTCTTCCTCCTCCTCCTCTTCCTCCTCCTCCTCTTCCCCCTCCTCCTCCTTCCCCTCCTCTGTTCCTCCCCCCGCTCTCCAGTCGAGGAGCGCCCCGCGGAGTACCAGGCCTTGGAGGCGATCCAGAGCTCCATCACGAAGGCGCGCAGCGGCCTCTTCGACCGCATGATGCGCGAGCAGATTGATGACATCAAGAAGGACTGGAAGGACAACGAGGCTGGCCTCGAGATGGAGTTCAAGTCCATCGTGAACAGGAGCGGGGGGATTGCTGCCCCATCTTGATTCACGTTACTTGATCCAAAATAGCGACACTGGAGGAGTAGGAGTTCAATGTTTGAAATGTCGTTCGAAACGCCACAGGTTGAGCCAACATTGCAACAGTGGAGGAGGAAGCGAGGAGAAAAGATGTAGAACATGAGGACAGGAGAACGATAATTGCCAGGGGGCAGGAAGGACCCCTCGATGGAAGGAAGGATCAGGAGATGAAGGGAAGGAGGCCTGCATGGAGGAAGGACGGACGATTAATTATAGGTAGAGCGAAACGAGGCAGAGGGAGGGGGGATATCGGGCAGGGGGGGGGGGCAGGAAAGCGTCAGCGACATAATAAAATGCACGGTCGTGAGAGGATGAAGAACCCGATCGCGGAGCTGCAGCGCTGGCACACCAAGATCACGGAGAGCCACGCCCTCGAGAAGAAGCATGCCTCGAGCAAGTCTAAGTAGGCCCAGCGAGGCCGCGTGCAGTTTACTCATTGCAGGGGGTCCAGCTCTCATACGGTTTTAGACAAGCTGCTGCTAGCTGCTGCGAGTAAGAGCCAGAACAATGAGCAAGAAGCATTTCTATCCAGAAGATTTCCCGCCCTCAACAGACTCCTGGGCCCCCCCCCCTCAGCCAGACGCATCCTTTTCGCCACCCTGGGATGCCAAATCAGCCTGCCAGGCAGGGGGCGGAAGGCGCAACCACGAAAATCTAGAATCACACCCGAAAATCCAGAATCACGCCCGAAACGGACCCGATGAATTACCCGATGAACCGCCCCCCGATGAGTTACCCAATGAGTGTGCCCAAACCCTGTAAATTTACAGGTAAAGTCCACCTCCCAGGCCACCCAATGACCCGATGAGTCACCCGATGAGCCCCGATGAGTTTTTTGGGACCTCCCTGGGAGCCCGGTTGATTCATTTTCAGGGCCCGACGGCCCCCTGAGGTGAGATCGAGCTCCGAAGTTCTGGCTCGCCCTGCCCGTATGCTGAGCTGCTGGTGCTCTCGCGCCCTCGAGCATTGGCACATTGAATCGGGTCTTGTGGGCGCCATCAGATGCATCCGAATCTACCGTAAAGACAACGTTTCCAGAATGATTTCAACAGAAAAGCGTTGAGTTGACCTGAAGCTGAAATGAACCGTTGAGCCCTGTGTGGGGATCAGACGGCATCGAGAAATACGGTGAGATTCTGAACAGGACCAGGGGCGATCTTTGTGCACATAGCTTTTAAGATATCGAGAGGCAGCGGCACTTCTTCGGATAACCACGTGATGCGATGTTCGGCGCCCGTGCTGCCTGCTGGTGCGAGAGAGTCGTCGATCGTCATCGTTGTCTCTTCTTTCGGCGTTGGCCAATGGAGGGGGCGATAAGAAGGGGGTGTGGCTCTTTGAGCACATGTCATGCGCCGTCGGGTCCAGTGGATTTTGTTTAGGTGCCCTTCTGGGTCGCGTTCCTGAATCCCCAATGGATACCTCCAAATATCGCCCCCCACCATTGCACAATGCTCACCCCTGCCCCCTCGCCTTGGTCCGGCAAACTCATTAGGATTCATTGTCAGTTCATTGTCTGATCATTGCGTGTCTCATTGAGAGCTGCGTCTCTCGAGAAGCCCCGAGAAGCCCCACGCCCGCACACATGCCCTACATACAACATGCCTCCCGAACCCAGGGCCCGCGGTCCGCAATGCCCTGGCCTATGTGGGTCGTGCCGTTTGAACTTGGATTTTGCAGAGATACGCCATTTGGGCGGCAATACTCGTACGTCCCTGCGCACAGCAGCAGCAGCAGCAGCAGCATCACCCATGACCAGAACGCGACAAACGCTGACAATTACAATGACACGAACAACGACACGAGCAACGACATGAGCAATGGCACGAACAACGGCACATACGATGGCAATAAGACCGATGTCACGAAAACTAAATGCAACACGGGCGCCAACCGCGAGGGCTGAAGCGTAGATGCTCCCGCCATTTCCACTCCCGCTCCTGCAGGAAGGTAGTGTGTGAGGGGGAGGTATAGGATGGAGGAGCACGTTACTGCACTTGGCACGCACACTTATGTATAGTATGTACATGCGCGTGGAGATACATAGACATTAAAGCTTGCACTATCATGCAAGGTGAATCGCGCTCGTTCAGCCTCCCTGTAGTCGTTTGGCCCGATCCGTCGTTAGGCCTGCGATCCTAGATCCCGACGGGCCGACAATGGATGCGCCTCCCCCACCTCGCCCTCACGCGGAGACCAGGGGCAGGAAAAAACGGCGCCCTGCTGAGCCCGCGCCCCGTGATTGGAACCTCGAGGAGAGCTCGGACCCTGAGCCTGAGGAAACGCGAGATCCCGATGCAGGAGCCGCCTTTATTGATGAGTTAATTGAGATGTACCTCTTGGGGACGAAGATGACCGCGCGCCACTTTTGCATTCTCTCCTACCACGCGTTCAAGGGGGGCTTGTTAGAGGCGCGTCCATACGCGGTCAACCCGACGGCCAAGGGGGATAACTACCAACGCAAGCTTGACAAAGCTTTGGGCCTCACAAAGTTCGACCAACGGCTGTATCACCTGGACGCGCCAGGACATGATCGAAACGCCCCCGAGACATCTACCCTGACATTTCACGCGACCCCGCCTCACGAGGCCATTGCGGCCGAATTGCAATCCCACCCAGAGATCATGTATGATTGGCAAGAAAAAATATCTACTGAGCCTTGGATCAAAGAGTGGGAAGATCACGTTCTTGTGAAAGCGGCATCAGATGAGGAACGCACGCGCATGCTACCTGTTGCGCTATACCTTGACAAAACCCCGTACACCAACAACGACTCCTTTTTGGGAATATTTACGCACTTGCTCACCACAGGGAGACGCCACTTGATTGCGTGTCTTCGAAAAGCTGACCTTTGCTGTTGCGGTTGCAGCGGCTGGTGCAGTACCTACCCCGTATATGTGTTTATTCATTGGTCATTGCGATGCATGGCCTCTGGTTTGTACCCCGAGCGTCGCCACGATAATACTCCGTGGCGAGACACTGATGCAGACCGAGCTACATTGGCTGGTCAGGTTCACGGGGGGGGGCGCAGGGCACAGAGAGTCCCAATCCTATTGCAGTGTTACAACACAAAGGCCCGACGTGTGCACCCACATGAATACTATGCGTACTATATGCACACATACATGCACACAAACGGCGGCGTGGGTGGGATGATCACGGCGGAGGGGGGAGAGGAGGAGGAGGATGAGGAGGAGGAGGAGGAAGAGGAGGAGGAGGAGGAGAAGGAGGAGGAGGAGGAGCAGCAGGAGTACGAGAAGAAGGGGATATTGATCCCTCCTCCTCCTCCTCCTCATTCCTCCTCTCCTCCTCCTCCTCCTCTTCCTCCTCGGCCTCCTCCTCGGCCTCCTCCCTCTCCTCCTCCTCCTCCTCCTGCTCCTCCTGCTCCTGCTGCTGCTGCTGCTCCTGCTACTGCTGCTGCTGCTCCTCCCCGTCCTCCTCCTTGTCCTCCTCCTCCTCGTTCTCATCCTCCTCCTCCTCTCCTCTGTCCATTCATTTTTTCTCGCATTTCTTCTCCCTCCTCCCTCTGACCCGTCAGTCCTCCTCCCTTTCCATTCCCCCTTCCTTCGGCCCCATTGTGTCTGCCAGTCCATCTCTTAATCTATAGGATTGGGTTCTCTGTGGCAGGGATGTCTGCCAGCATTAGCATTGGTATGTGTCAGAAGAGTAGAGCAAACGCACGCACGGAAAGATGAGGGTCTTGCGGCATGTTTGGCAAAGCCACACTCATGAATAAGCAGAGCCGCGCTCATTGGCTCGCTCCGGTAAGGTCATTCGGGGCGCGCGCACGAGGGAAGGAGGAGCCAGTTCTTGATGCGTCAGGGGTGAATGGCGTTCGAAGCCCAGCCGAAAACGCATCCTTTGATAAAATTCATCCCTGGGGCCCTTGGATGCCACTTCATTTTTCTGTTTCAGGAAAGCCCAAACGGCACCAGGGAGCAACAAGGCGTTCATTGGCCTGAGCTTGCATTTTAGTGACAGAGGCATCGGCAGCAGCAGCGAAGAGATGAAGGGAGTGGGCAGGGACTAGGGGCAGGCCCTGGGGTTTAAAGCTATTCTGATCGACATCAAAGCCGACTGGCCAGAGATGTCCACTGGCATGGGGTTTCCGAGTCACAACCATAATATTGCACCTTGCCTCATGTGCAGACAATCAAAATTGGGCATTTTCAATCACGATATTGCGCAGCCGCTGTCAGAGCACCCCCATGAGAATTACGATACTGATTGCTCGGCGCACGAAATGTACATCGTGATCGAGAATGAAGAGGCACACCGCATAATAAGGTTTAGGCTCGAACGGAAGAGCACTTACAGAGGGCGCGGGATGGCAATGAACGTTGCCCTCCCGAACCAACCACAACTTCTCAAAGGAGACCGTCTTGAGCCTACGCCAACGTTGCTCGACACTAACGACTTCGACCGTATCACGACATTTCCAGCAATTGTGAAATTTTGGAGGCCGAGCAAACGCGAGCGGGTATACCACCGAAACCCGATTTTGGACGAGTCCCTTGGCATTGGCCTTCATTCGTTTAGTATAGACGAATTGCATTGCATGCACCTCGGTGTGTTTCAGGCGCATGCTGCTTTCGTTGTTTGGTTGCTTATCGAAGCTGACATTTATAATATCAGAGCAAGCCTCCAGGACGATCGCGTGCGACTTGGGCTTCAAAACATGCGGGTAGAGTTGGACCGATGGTGCGACTCAGAGGAAAAACGACGGAAGAAACCTCTTACTCGAGTTGGTGACTGGACGCCTGGGACGATTGGAACCAAGACAGCACCATCCCTCCACTTGAAAGGCCAAGAGACTAAATGGTTCACATACTTTGTGGTCGAACACTTACTCCCAACCTACAAGCATAAGCTGCCAGCTAACATCAACGCAGATGTTCTACTGGCTGCGGGTCGGGCCCTCACTTCATTCAGCAATATCCTAGACAGCCAACCGCGAAATATACCGATTGATGTTTGCAAAGAACTTCAATCGCTGGCAGATCTTCACGTGGGATTGGCTGAGCAATCTGGCGTTACGATGTACCCGAAACACCATCTGTTTCGACATCTTGCAGCCCATATTTGTAGAAAGGGCAACCCAAGATACTATAATACATATTGGGATGAAACTGTTAACGGGCTCATCGCAAACATTGCAGCCACTACGCACAGGGCGAGATTCGAGCGCATGGTTTTCAGGAAATATGGTTATACGATGGCCTCAGGACTCCGCGGGCAGGGGGGGAAGTGAGAGAGAAGAGCGCACAGGAAGAGGGCCGCCACAGAGAGGAAGATGCCACAGAGGAGGAGGAGGAGAACGAGAAAGAGGAGCAGGAGCGGGAGCAAGATGGGGAGCAGGAGGGGGAGCAGGAGGAGGAGGAGAAAGATGAGGAAATTGGCTTCGTCCTCCTCTCCTCCCTCCTCCTCCTCCTCCTTCTCCTCCTCCCCCGCTCTCCTCCTCCTCCTTCTCCTCCTCCTCCTCCTCGTCCTCCTTCTCGTTCTTCTCCTCCTCCGCCTCCTCCCCCTGCCCCCCTCCCCCCTCCCCCCTGCGCTTGCGACCGCGCTTCGGCGCTGCAGCCCCTTCAGCCCAGGGCCGAAGGGGCAACAGGCGGCCAGGTGGGGCGAATGCCTGGCTCGCTGATTTTCGCGGGCTGCCTCGATCCGTGTCGCCTCATATTTGAGGCCTGGACACGTTTCTAATGCAAGATGGCGGTGTAGACTTCGCATTCCCATTCAATGGCCGCCGCGCATGGGTCGCGCGCGTCGCGAATCGCGGCCTGGGCTGGGTTATTTCTAAGGGGCGCCCCGATGCGGTGTAAAACACGTTCAGCGGTCATAGAAGGGAATGCGATGTCAGTTTCGAGTTCCTTCCTATCCCCCCCCCCCCCCCGAGGGGCACGAATATCACCGCGCTTCGCGAATCGCGGGCTGGGCCAGGGAACCGCTTCCGTCCAAGGAACTTTGGGGGGCGCCTCGACAGGAGCGCGAAGATGACCGCGCATTGCGAGGCGCGAGGCGCGAGGCGCGAAGTCGGGGGGATGAGCATCAGTATAAGTATCCTACCTTAAGCCTCAGGACAGAAAGCACGGAGCGGCAACGACGCGCTGAAGACGACAAAAGGGTTCTGAGACATGTTTCAACAAGGCGGGATTCCTCCTGCTCGTGCTCCTCCTCTTCCCCAGGTCACTCCTCCTCCTCCACCTCCTCCTCCTCCTCCCCCTTCTCCTGCTGCTGCTTCTGCGATTCCTCCTCCTCATCCTCCTCCTCCTTCTCCTCTCGTCATCGCAGACCCCGTCCCCTTCTTCGTCTTTCGCTCGCTGCCTCGCCAGGCGGTCACCTCGGGGTCCCCACGTGCATTATGAAGCTCGCCACCGCCTACCTGAGGCAGCAGCCAGATTGGAGCGATTTCGAGCTGCTCGACAAAGCGTCTGCAATCGTGAACGATCACATGCCGCACACCGTCCGCGACCTGGACTTCCTGGAGGCCCCCTTGCATTTTCATGTTGCCATCTCGATGTCGTTCGTTCCTTCTCCTCCTCCTCCTCCTTATCCTCCTCCTCGTCATCCTCCTCCTCCCCCTCCTCCTCATCCTCATTCTCCTCATCCTCATTTTCCCTGCTCCTCCTCCTTCTCTTGGTTATCCTCCTCTTCCTCCTCTTACGTCGCTTTCCCTGTCTCTTTCCCGTGCGCTGTTCATATCACCTCCTCGTTCCTCCTCCTCCTCCTCCTTTCTCCCCTCCTCGTTGTTCTCCTCCTCCTCTTCCTCCTCCTACTCCTCCTCATCCTCCTCCTCATCGTCCTCCCCACCCTGCCTCCATCTATCTGCCTTGCTTCGCGCCGATTTCGAGGTCTGCAGCGGCAGCGGGAACCAGGCGCTGGTCTTCAGAGAGAACGGGTGCATCACCAGGGAGTTCGACCGCGGCACGCGGCATGAGACCGAGGACCGTTGGCAACCAACGGGGGATATTTGGCACGCCCAGTGAAAATCATTGGAAAACCCAGGGTTTCGACGAAAACTCATTGGGGTTCATTGGGAGTTCATTGGGGGGTCATTGGGAGACTCATCGCCCGTCCTTTGGCCCATTTTGCCACTCAGGACAGATCCTCCTCCCTCCTCCTCCTCCTCCTCCCCCCCCCCCCCCCCCCCACCCCCCCCCTCCCCCTCCTCATCCTCCCCCTCCTCCTCCTCCACCTCCTCCTCCTCCGCCTTCTGATTATCTCCCTCCTCTCCCCAGCTATCTCCTCCTCCTCCTCCCCATCATCATCACCGTGTCCTCCTCTAGCCCCCCATCCCTCTCGCCAGGATTTGACAACGTTGGCTGGGATGATCTACGTGGGCACCCTCTGCCTCCGCCTGAAGGAGAACGGGCTCATGCACGTCGGTTTGGAATGCTCCACGTGGCTCGGCTACACCAGCAATGCCACGTACGGCAGGAGCAACGAGAACATCTTTGGTTTCGAGGACAGACGGCGGATTGAAGAGGGAGGAGGAGGAGGAAGCAATGGAGGAGGAGGGGGAGGAGGAGGAGGAGGAGGAGGAGGAGGAGGAGGAACATTAGCTAGGGTAGGATGATGCTTGGGAGGAGGAGGGTGAGGGAGGGCGAAGAAGAGGAGGAGGAGGAGGAGGAGACCGCAGCTCGGAGCTCCTCCTCCTCCTCCCGTCTTGTTATCCCGATCCTGCTCCCTGTTGCCCCATGGGAGGGGCAGGAGAAGCCCAAGGTCAGGGAGGCCAACCTTTCCGCCAACGTCACTGCATGGCTCATGGGTTTATGCAATTGCCGTGGCGTCTACTTCATACTGGAGAAACCCGTGCAAAGCCGTCTCTTTTCGTGGCCAGCGATAGAGGTCATGCTGGACGTGTGTGCTGCCAAACAGGCCCTGACTTATCTTGGGGCATACACGGACAACAAAACCATCCCGAAAGCCATCCACTTGGCCACGACGCTGCCCAAGAGTGTCCACCACATGTTCGAGACGAAGAAGCCTAAGCCCGTTCTGTCTGAGGCAGAGAAAAAGGAGTTCCACTCGGTAACCAAGGAGGGCTGGGTGGTGTTTGGAAAGGACCGTCTGGGAAAACAGTACCGACCTATCTCGTAGTCCTCCTCCTCCTCCTCCTCCTCCTCCTCCTCCTCCTCCTCCTCTCTTCCCGTCCTCCTCCTCCCCTTCCTCGTCCTCCTTCTCCTCCTCCTCTCCCTTCTCCTCATCCATTTCATCCTCCTCGTCCTCCTCCTCGTCCTCGTCCTCCTCCTCCTCCTCCTCCTCCTTCCTCCTCCTCCTCCTCCTCCCCTCCGTCCTCCTAATTCTCCCCCCGCCGCCCCTTCAGAAGCTGAAGTCCACGGAGCACTACCCCCCTGCCTACTGCAAGGCAATATTCGACGCTTGGACGGCAGCAAAGCAGCAGGAGGGGATCACTAGCGTGAAGAAGAGGCGGTTGTGCGAGAAGTCCACCGACGCAGACCAGACGTCGCTGCTGAGGTGGGCTCAGTCAAGGGCGGCCAAGGCCACGCTGGGGGCCAATTCCTTTGGGTAGACCTTGCAAGAAGAACCCTGGGTGGAAGCCCCGGCAAGATCATTGGCCCCTGGGCCGTCGTCGCGGTCGTTGTCGTCGTCGTCGCCGTCGTAGCCGTCGCGATCAGCGGCGGCGGGATGGAGGAGGAGGAGGAGGAGGAGGAGGAGGAGGAGGAGGAGGAGCAGGAGCAGGAGCAGGAGCAGGAAGAGGAGCAGGAAGAGGAGGACAAGGAGGAAATTGACGAAATCAAATCCCAGCCGAGGCGATGGCTACGTGATGTGCTGCGTTATCGGCATCTGAGCCTCGAGTAGGCAGAAGGATTTCGCCACGTGATGCGAAGTTCTTCCTCCCCTCCTCTTCATCCTCCTCGTCATCCTCATCCTTCCCCTCCTCCTCCTCCTCCTCATCCTTCCCCTCCTCCACATTTTTCTCCTCACCTTCCGCCTCGGGTTCGCATCGCGTGACGGATCCAAGCTACCGAGCGAGCTGACCGCTCGCTCGACCGCCCGAGCCGCCAGAGGAGGAGGCAGAAACAGAGGAAGACTGGCCTCCCCTCCTCCTCCTCCTCCTCCTCCTCCTCCTCCTCCTCCTCCTCCCCCTCCTCCTCCTCCTCCTCCTCCTCCTCCCCCTCCTCCTGCCTTCCCCTGCTCCTCCTCCTCCTCCTTCTCCTCCGCCTCCTCATCCACCTCCCCTACCTCACCTCCCGCCCCACCTTCATCTGAACCCCTGCCCCGTCCGCGAAGTCAGTCCTCATCCGCGGGGGCCGTGAAGGATCAGGCATCTCCAGCCATGAAGCTTTCTGACGCGAGCTCCGAAACCGAGCCAGGGCCCGATGAGCCCGAGCCCCTCATCGATGCCGATATCAATCCAGTGTACTGCCCGTTTTTCGGTTGGCACTTGCAATGGAAGGATCGCCATGGCGTGCTCCTCACGCGTGGAGTGACCTACCAGGACCGATTGGAGGATATAGGATGAAGGAGGATAGGACGAGAGAGAGAGAGAGAGAGAAAACAAGATAATTTTCGAGAGAGAGAGAGAGAGAGAGAGAGAGAGACTGAGGAATTGGAACTTATCGACCACCCTGCTCGTCACTACGTTCGGTATCCAAGGGTTCCAGTGGACTACGACTACCAGACTACGCATTTAGACATCATCGGTGGGAGAGCGTACGCGATCACGCCTGAGGAGCGAGCCAGGCGAACCCTCGAGGGCATTGATAAGCCGATGCGCGAGCAATTGCTCGTGCATCGGCTTATCAATGCTTAAGACGTGATGGATATGCACATTCGTGCCGATATTAAGCCCCACGTGGCGGCTGCGATCGATGTTTTCCACCAGCGCCTGGCCCAAAATCCCGAGAACGACGTACAGACAGAGACGGGTAGGAAGAGGAAGGAGGAGGAGGATGAGGAGGAGTGGGAGGAGCATGGAAGAGGAGAAGGAGGAGGAGGAGGAGGAGGAAAATAAGGAGGAGTAAGGCGAGGGGGAAGGAGGAGGAGGAGGAGGAGGAGGAGGAGGAGGAGGAGGATAATAATTTGCCCTTCGAGGCTGATCTGCGTTACGCCGTGAAGGCAAAGGATGATTTCCTTGCCGCGAACTCGGCAGCTAGCTCGAGTACAGCTCGGGCGAGGCAGCCCCCCTTGCCGCAGAACGCATGCGCAGAGCTGGAAAAGACGCAACCCTCCGTTTGCGTTTGCGACATGCCCCGAGGAACGAGGAGGGAGGAGGAGGAAGGAGGAGGAGGAGGAGGAGGAGGGGGGTGGGGGAAGGATGAGGAGGAGAAGGAGGAGGAGGAGGAGGAGGAGGAGGAGGAGGCGGAGGAGGAGGGAGGAGGAGGAGGGGGGGGGAAGAGGAGGAGGAGGAAGAAGAGGAACAGGAGAAGGAGGAAGAGGAGGAAAGGAGGAGGAGGAGGCCCTCCTCCTCCTCCTCCTCCTGCTCCTCCTCTTCTTCCTCCTCCTCCTCCTCCTCCTCCTCTTCCTCCTCCTCTTACGCTGCGCTATGATACGCTGTGCTATGCCAGTTATTCTGCTACACTGTGCAAGATATGATAGGTAATGACCAACAACATCGCACATTAACAAAAAAACAGCGGAATTGCGGAACCATGTTTTCATACAAGAAAAAAAGAGGAAATGCGGAACTTTGTTTTTTTGTAAGGCAACGACTATTCCGCAATAAAGTTGCGGAAATGAATGTCTGGGCTCTGGGCATCCCCCCCGGGGCCCGTTTTGTGAGGATGTCTCAGGCGAGGGCGCCGGTTTGGGATTCGTCACCGGATCCAGCGGATCCAGCGGATCCAGCGGATCCAGCGGAACGGTGCCGGAGGCCGCTCTGGGCTCCTCTGGGCATCCCCCCCGGGGCCCGTTTTGTGAGGATGTCTCAGGCGAGGGCGCCGGTTTGGGATTCGTCGGATCCAGCGGATCCAGCGGATCCAGCGGATCCGTCCGGAAACGGTGCCGGAGGCCGCTCTGGGCTCCTCTGGGCATCCCCCCCGGGGCCCGTTTTGTGAGGATGTCTCAGGCGAGGGCGCCGGTTTGGGATTCGTCACCGGATCCAGCGGATCCAGCGGATCCAGCGGATCCGTCCGGAAACGGTGCCGGAGGCCGCTCTGGGCTCGTGCTCTTCGCGCCGGGGGTGAGGATGACGTGAGTTCCACAGAAACTCCCTCAAATAAGGATGGAAAGTATGATGCTGATCATGGTGGTGATGATGAGGACGATGATGATAATGATGGTAGTGGTGATGATGATGCTAATGATTTTTGTCCCAACCATCCTGTGGAGTTGGGTCCTCGTTTTGAAGAGACAGCGCCGCGTTCCACTCCTCCTGCTGCCCCCTGCTCCCATCCCTGCCTCCGCCCTCCGCATGTCTATTTTGGCACACCCTCACACGCTTCGTGACCCCGAAGGGATCTCCACCGACGGCCCCGCAGGCGGTGTTCGCATGCGTCCCCGCACCTGGTTCGGGACACCCCTCACACGTCTCGCGATCCCGTGGAAGATTCCACCGAAGACCCCAGTGGCGGTGTTCACACGCGACCCCGCCACCCATTTCGGCACACCCCTCATACGTTTCGTGGCCCCGTAGGGAGATCCCCCAGAAGGCTCCAATGGCGGTGTTCGCATGCGCCCCTGCCAACCATTCCAGCTCACTCCTCACACGCTTCGTGGCCCCAGAAGGAAGTCCATCGAAGGACCCAAGGGTGGTGTTCGCATGCGTCCAAACCATCCATTTCGGCACACCCATCACACACTTTGCGGCCCCATCGGGAGCTCCACCGAAGGCCCCAGTGGCGGTGTTCGCACGCGTCCCCGCTACCCGTTTCTGCACATCCCTCACACGCTTCGTGGCTCCATGGGGAACGCCACCGAAGGCCCCCAATGGCGGTGTTCACATGCGTCCCAGACACACATTCTGGCACACCCCTCACATGTTTCGTGGCCCCATCGGATGCTCCACCAAGGGCCCCAGCGGCGGTGTTCGCAAGCGTCCCCGCCGCCCACTTCGGCATTCCCTTCACACGGCTCATGGCTCCATGAGGAACTCCACCGAAGTCTCCCAAAGGCGGTCTTCGCATGCGTCCCCGCCAGCCATTGTGGTGCATTCCAGGCGCCCCCGCCACCCAGTCGGCACACACCTCACACGTTTCGCGGCTCCACGAATAACTCCACCGAAAGGCCCCACCTGCCTCGCGACACTCGCATCCGCACATGGTCGGGCCCTTCGCCAGAACAAGTGGCACGCGTGCTCTGGCTCTTGCGCATACGAGGAGAGAAGGAGGAGGAGGAGGAGGAGGAGACGCAGGTGGGGGGATCGAGGAAACAAGAAGGATGAGGAGGAAAAAGGGCAGGTGGGGCCAGGGCGCCCCGGTGCTGAATCAGCGGTTATCGATTGGGACCTGCTCGAATGAGTTTGTTGGCAGCTGAAGCGCGATAGATTTTCGAGGCTGGGCCAAGTGGGAAGGCTGGGTCTAAGGACAGGGCCAGCGGGGCGAGGGCTGGGGCAACGACCAGCGGGGTAGGCTGGGTCCAGTGCCAGGACCAGGGGGGCGAGGGCGGTTGGGGCCAGGTCAAGGAGGGAGGCTGGCTGCAGGGCCAGGACCAGGACCAGGGGGACGACGACAAACGAAACTAAAGGGTCCAGCGCGAGGGGGGCTGGGTCCAGGGCATGAGGCGACGAAACGCTGTATTGGTTGGGAGAAACGCATGCGGGCGGTGCCGCTGGGGTCTTTCTGTGGAGCTCCCTACGGGGCCACGAAACGCTGCACTGGGTGGTGGCCGACGCATGCAGGCGGTGCCACTCGGACCTTCGGTGGAGCTCCTTATAGCGCCACTGAAGGGGGGACGCATGCGGGCGTTGCCACTGGGGCCTTCGGTGGCCACTGGAGCTCCCTACGGGGCCAAGAAACGCTGTACTGGGAAGGGGGACGCATGCGGGCGGTGCCACTGGGGCTTGGTGGGGTTCCAAATCAATGGGGCCGCGAAACGCTGTACTGGGTGGTGGACGACGCATGCGGGCGGTGCCACCGGGGTCTTTCTGTGGAGATTCCTTATGGGGCCACGAAGCGCTGTACTGGGTGTGGCGGACGCATGTGGCCACCCCCACTGGGGACTTACGTGGAGCAGCTCCCGATGGGGCCACGAAACGCTGTACTGTGTGGCGGACGCATGCGGTCACCCCCACTGGGGCCGCAGGTGGGGTTCCTTATGGGGCCACGAAACGCTGTACTGGGTGTGGCGGACGCATGTGGCCACCCCCACTGGGGTTTTGGGTAGAGTTCCCTATGGGGCCACGAAACGCTGTACTGGGTGTGGCGGACGCATGTGGCCACCCCCACTGGGGCCTTGCGTGGAGCTCCCGATGGGGCCACGAAACGCTGTACTGAGGCTGACGGACGCATGTGGCTACCCCCACTGGGGCCGCAAGTGGGGCTCCCTCCGGGGCCACGAAGCGCTGTACTGGGTGTGGCGGACACATGTGGCCACCCCCACTGGGGCCTTACGTGGAGCTCCCCATGGGGCCACGAAGCGCTGTACTGGGTGTGGCGGACGCATGTGGCCACCCCCTCTGGGGCCTTGCGTGGAGCTCCCGATGGGGCCACGAAACGATAGACTGGATGTGACGGACGCATGTGTCCCCCCCCCACTGCGGCCGCAGGTGGAACTCCCTATGGGGCCACGAAACGCTGTACTGGGTGTGGCTGACGCATGTGGTCACCCCCACTGGGAACCTGCGTGGAGCTCCCCATGGGGCCACGAAGCGGTGTACTGGGCGTGGCGGACGCATGTGGCCACCCCTAGTGGGGCCTTGGGTGGAGCTCACTATGGGGCAACGCAACAATGTACTGGGTGTGGCGGACGCACGTGGCCACCCCCATTGGGGCCGCAGGTGGAACTCTCTATAGGGCCACGAAACGCTGTACTGGGTGTGGCGGGCGCATATGGTCACCTCCACTGGTGCCTTTACGTGGAGCTCCCCATGGGGCCACGAAACGCTGTACTGGGCGTGGCGGACGCATGTGGTACCCCCCCACTGGGGCCTTGCGTGGCCTGCCGATGGGTCCACGAAACGCTGTACTGGGTGTGGCGGACGCATGTGGCCACCCCCACTGGGGCCTTGCGTGGAGCTCCCGATGGGGCCACGAAGCGCTGTACTGGGTGTGGCGGACGCATGTGGTACACCCCCTTTGGGGGTCGAAAGTGGAGCTCCCTGTGGGGCCACAAAACGTTGTATTGGGTAGGTGGAAACGCAGGGGGGAGGGAGGAGGGGGGAGGGGGAGGAGGGAGGAGGGGAAGGAGAGGTGAACAGAGGACAGGAAGGACGCGGGGACCGCCTCTTCGAAACGAGGACCCAACACCACAGGATGGTTGGGTATATATATATATATATACATATATATATATATGTACACATACGCAAACATACATTATACACATGGTGTGTAATTATAAATGGCAAACGACCCAACCATATGATATGCGGGGTACCGCAAGTGTGAATATCTTCTTCAGTGAAGCTCCCTATGGGGCCACGAAGCGCTGCGCTAAGCGGGGGGGAACGCATGCGGGCGGTAGCAATGGGGCCGTCGGTGAAGCTTCCTATGAGGCCACGAAACGCTGTACTGGGCGGGTGAAAATGCCAAATTAGGTGTGGGGGACGCATGCACGCGGTCCCACTGGTGGTTTCGGTGAGGATCCCGATTGGGCCACGGAGCGCTGTACTGGGGGAAAATGCCAAATTGGGTGTGAACTCCCTGTGGGGGGACGCATGCGGGCGGTCCCACTGGGGGCGTCGGTGGAGCTCCTTATGGGACCACGAAACGCTGTACTGGGCGGGTGAAAATGCCCAATTAAGCATGGTGGACGCACGCGGGCGGTCCCATTGGGGGCTTCGGTGGAGCTCCCTATGAGGCCACGGAGCGCTGTACTGGGTGGGTGACAATGCCAAATCGGGTGCGGGGGACGCACGCGGACGGTCCCAGTGGGGGCTTCGATGGGGCTCCCAATGGGGCCACGAAGCGCTGTAGTGGGTGGGTGACAATGCCAAGTTGGGTGTGGGTGACGCATGCGGGCGGTCCCACGGGGGGCTTCGGTGGGGCTTCCTATTGGGCCACGAAGCGCTATACTGGGTGGGTGACAATGCCACATTGGATGTGAGGGACGCACGTGGGCGGTACAACTGGGGGCTTCGGTGGAGCTCCGTATGGGGGTCACGAAACGCTGTACTGGGTGGGTGAAAATGCCAAATTGGGCGTGGGGGGCGCATGCGGGCGGTCCCACCGGGGGCTTCGGTGGAGCTCCATATGGGGCCACGAAAAGCTGCACTGGGTGGGTGCAAAATGCCAAATTATGTGTGGGGGACGCATGCAGGCGGTCCCCTGGAGGGCTCCCTATCGGGCCACGAAGCGCTGTAGTGGGTGGGTGGCAATGCCAAGTTGGGTGTGGGGGACGCATGTGGGCGGTCCCACTGGGGGCTTCGGTGAGGATCCCGATTGGGCCACGGAGCGCTGTACTGGGCGGGCAAAAATGCCAAATTGGGCTTCCGGTGGACGCATGTGGGCGGTACAACTGGGGGCTTCGGTGGAGCTCCCTATGGGGTCACGAAGCGCTGTACTGGGTGGGTGGAAATGCCACAGTGGGCGTGGGGGACGCATGCGGCCGGTCCCACTGGGGGCTTCGGTGGAGCTCCCTATGGGGTCACGAAGCGCTGTACTGGGTGGGTGAAACGCATGGAAGAAGGAGGAGGGAGGGGAGGAGGAGGACGAGGAGGAGGAGGAGGAGGAGGAGGAGGAAGAGGGGGAGGAGGAGGAGGAGGAGGAGAAGAAGAGCAGGAACGCAGGACGACGTCTCTTCAAAACGAGGACCCAATACCACAGGATGGCTTTGGGGGGAAAAATTATCCTGGCGAAGGACCCGACCATATGCAGTTGAGGGTACCGCAATTGTGAAAATCTTCTTCGGTGAAACTCCCTATGGGGCCACGAAGCGCTGCACTGGGTGGGGGGGGCCGCTGTTCTGGGTGAGTGGTGTGTCAAATAAAGCTTCTGGGACGCATGCGGACGGTCCCACTGGGGGCTTCGGTGGAGTTCCCTATGGGGCCACGAAACGCTGTACTGGGTGGGTGAAAATGCCAAGTTGGGCTTCTGGGACGCACGCGGACGGTCCCACTGGAGGCTTCGGTGGAACTCCCTATGGGGGCCACGAAACGCTGTACTGAGTGAGTGAAAATGCCAAACTGGTTTTCCGGGACGCATGCGGACGGTCCCACTGGGGGCTTCGGTGGAGCTCACTATAGGGCCACGAAACGCTGTATTGGGTGGGTGAAAATGCCACGTTGTGTTTTCGGGTCGCATGCGAACGGTCCCACTGGGGCCTTCGGTGGAGTTCTCTAGAGGGCCACGAAATTCTGGAGTGGGTGGGTGAAAATGCCAGAATGGGTGTTTCGGGACGCTTGCGGACGGCCCCACTGGGGCCTTCGGTGGAGCTCCCTGTGGGGCCACGAAACGCTGCACTGGGTGGGTGAAAATGCCACATTGGGCGTGCGGGACGCATGCGGACGGTGGCACTGGGGCCTTCGGTGGAGCTCCCTGTGGGGCCACGAAACGCTGTACTGAGTGGGGGGGACGCATGAGGACGGTAGCACTGTGACCTTCGGTGGGGCTCCCTATGGGGGCCACGAAACGCTGTACTGAGTGGGGGGGACGCATGTGGACGGTGGCACTGGGGCCTTCGGTGGAGCTCCCTATGGGGCCACGAAACGCTGCACTGAGTGGGGGGACGCATGTGGACGGTGGCACTGGGGCCTTCGGTGGAGCTCCCTATGATGCCACGAAACGCTGTACTGAGTGGGGGGGACGCATGTGGACGGTGGCACTGGGGCCTCCGGTGGAGCTCCCTATGGGCCCACGAAACGCTGCACTGAGTGGGGGGGACGCATGTGGACGGTGGCACTGGGGCCTTCGGCGGAGCTCCCTATGTGGCCACTACTGGGTGGGGGGGACGCATGTGGACGTTAGCACGAGGAGGGGGCAGAGGAGGAGGGGAGAGGAACGCGGGGACCGTCTCTTCAAAACGAGGACCCAACAACACAGGTTGGTTGGGCAAAAAGAGGACCCAACACCACACGATGGTTGGGAGATTAACAAAAATTATCCTGGCGAAGGATCCAACCATATGCAGTTGTGGGTACCGCAATTGTGAAAATCTTGTTCGGTGAAACTCCCTATGGGGCCACGAAGCGCTGCGCTGGGTGGGGGGGAACGCTGTTCTGGGTGAGTGGTGTGTCAAGTAAGGTTTCCAAGACGCATGCGGACGGTCCCACTGGGGGCTTCGGTGGAGTTCCCTATGGGGCCACGAAACGCTGTACTGGGTGGGCGAAAATGCCAAATTGGGCTTCTGGGACCCATGCGGACGGTCCCACTGGAGGCTTCGGTGGAACTCCCTATGGGGCCACGAAACGCTGCACTGGGTGGGTGAAAATGCCACATTGGGCTTCCGGGACGCATGCGGACGGTCCCACTGGGGGCTTCGGTGGAGCTCACTATGGGGCCACGAAGCGCTGTACTGGGTGGGTGAAAATGCCACGTTGGGTTTCCGGGACGCATGCGGACGGTGGCACTGGGGCCTTCGGTGGAATTCCCTACGGGGCCACGAAATTCTGGACTGGGCGGGTGGAAATGCCACAGTGGGTGTTTCGGGACGCTTGCGGACGGTCCCACTGGGGCCTTCGGTGGAGTTCCCTGTGGGGCCACGAAACGCCGCACTAGGTGAGTATAAATGCCACATTGGGTGTGCGGGACGCATGCGGACGGTGGCACTGGGGCCTTCGGTGGAGCTCCCTGTGGGACCACGAAACGCTGTACTGGGTGAGTGAAAATGCCAAATTGGGTGTTTCAGGACGCGCTCGGACGGTCCAACTGGGGCCTTCGGTGGAGCTCCCTGGGCCACGAAACGCTGTACTGAGTGGGGGGGCGCATGTGGACGGTAGCACTGTGACCTTCGGTGGGGCTCCCTATGGGGCCACGAAACGCTGTACTGAGTGGGGGGGACGCATGTGGACGGTGCCACT
>CAUYUJ010021632.1:0-136252 GCA_963575745.1 Prorocentrum cordatum
CCTTGCCGGTGATCTCTGCCCAGTAACTGCGGCACTCGCCGGTCGAACTGAAGGATTGTCGGCTCCAGTATCGGTGCGAGCCACCTTGGCCGGTGGAAGCCTCGCCACTCGCGCAACACTTCTCGGAACAAATGGTGGCGGAGGCTTCTTCGGCACGTCGTCCTCCGGCCTCACTGGAGGCGGATCCTTCTTCGGCGCAACGTTCGCCGGCTTGGCCGGTGGCGGCGCCATCTCTGCATCAGATGGTGGCGGAGGCTTCTTCGGCACATCGTCCGCCGGCCTAACTGATGACGGCGCCTCCCTCGGCGGAGGCGGAGGCACAGCCACATCCACAGCTGCGCCTGTGTAGGGAGGAGGAGGCGCCACCTCAGCCACGGCTGCGCTGGGGGGAGAATGGGGCACCCCCTCAGCCTGAGACGCAAGCCGCCCCAACGGTGGAAAAGTCTCGGTAGCAAGCGAAAAAGAGGCGTCGGAAGGCTTGGCCACCGGCACCTGGGCATGAACATCCGTTGGTGTTTTGGCTTCGGCCTTGTCTTCGCTGTCTTTATTAGCCCGAACGAGCGCCTTTGATGTGTCCGAGGCCTCATCTTTATGCAATGGATTAATCCTAGTGAGTCGAACTCCTATATTTTGGAGCCATGGCCAAATGTCATCAAACTCTCGGCGATACTGCCGGTAAGGACTTCGCTCCTTCTGCCAAACGATGGGTCCCAACTTTGGGACCCGCTGTCTCTGCGCCTCTCGGACTTCGTCCGTGGCATCCACTCCCTCCTTGTCGCGATGACGCTCAACCCCGAAGTCTTGCCCCAGGGGCCACTTCATTTGTCTGGCGACGCGTTGCAAGAGAGTGCAAGCCTGAGTGGCATGAAGTGCCGCTGGCGCCC
The DNA here is from genome assembly GCA_963575745.1 of Prorocentrum cordatum. Classification (NCBI taxonomy): domain Eukaryota; class Dinophyceae; order Prorocentrales; family Prorocentraceae; genus Prorocentrum; species Prorocentrum cordatum. Next base: position 885 of record CAUYUJ010021632.1, read on the forward strand.
AATGGTACAAGCGAAGCTCACTTAACACCACCTGGGATGGGCCACTACAAAACTGATCGGGCGCGCCCTTGATGCGCACAGGCTTTGCATAGAAAATTACCTCCGCAGTTACCCAGATGCCATCTCCAAAAGTCTCCTCTGCAACAGAATATATAGTACGTGTAGGAATATCATTCATACAAGGGAAAGAATACACACCCACATGTCAATTTTTGATACCCCCTCCGTAGCGGGGATTCGATGGGAGCAACTGATGACCCTCCAATATCGAATGGAGGGCGGTCACAGACGCACCGTGAGACTGTGTGCTCCATCCCGAGGACGGGTCTTGGACCTCCCCAAGCTTGTCCGCCGCCACGTGAAAGGGCAAAGCTAGCTGTGTACAGTGTACGTTCCCCGCCTTGTGGGTCTTGGTCGACAATCTCGCCCAATTCAGGCGATCAGCAACGGTGGCCTCTGGGTCTTCACATGACCGATCGGCCTTAATCGCAAAGATACGTGCCACATTGGGAACCATCTAAGAAGGATCCAAGACAGGGGTCTTCGTGGACGTTTGTAGCACCTGGTTGCCTAACCAAACTTCTCCAGGAGCGTGAATCTGGATTGTCTTGAACTGCTTGCTGCGGGTCGGATTTTCTCCTTTCGCCACTTTGTCAACACGGTCCACCTCCCTTGGGCAACAGTTCCCAGGCATCATGGGTCTGTAGAGTTGACCACTCTCCGCAGTGAACGGTCGGAGGAAATTATAATAGACTGGATCAGTGCTCGATGCATCACAACATCTTAACATCCTCATACAGCTGGTGCACAGGCCAATCGACTTCCCAACCATCATCATTCTTGGGATAGCCCCCAGCTTTGAAGCGCCTGGGGAATTTCTTCCCGCCACTGAGCTTGACTCCGAGGCCGACAGGACATTTCGCACGGAGGGCTTCCTCCGCCGCTTCACCGGGCGTCTTGGCGCCCTGTACACACGTTACAGAAGCGAGTACGGGACCGCGGGACGGCTGGGCCGCCCGCGCCGCAGCAACATTACCCGAGGCGGCCGGGCCGCTGGGTTTGGCAACAGACACTACCTTCGACAGCTCCTCTACCGCAGGGCGCATGCGTTGATCATTCTGCACTCCTTCCGCGGGCAATCGGAGGCGCTTCCCCTTCGGGGGCATTCCCGGACACAAGGGAAGACACCGTGGTAAGAAATATTGATTATCTCGCCACGGGTAAAATTATGCGTGCACATTCCCTCGCTTGAGAAAATCAATGAACTTGTCGCAAAGCTTGGAATGAATAGCCCCGCCCCCTGCCCCGTCTTGGACGGCAGGGAACATAATGGGGTTCAAAGGTATCCGAAACGGACGAGCGTTGGATACAGACTCGGGCACATTATTCTCAGTTGGGCTCCAGTCTTGCCAGTACATGGCTAGCTCTTTAAAGGTAGCCTCCTCTGCCGTGTACCCATCGGCTCTTTTCATCGTCGATGGGTTACCCCCCTGAACGGCTGGGCCGCCGGAGGGTCGGCAAAAGAACAACGCAGCGAGTTTCGCAGCCTTGAACATGTGCTCTGCAAATATCTCGGCCGCCCTACCTCTCACAATTTGTCTGTCGTTGCCTATCTTTTTGTCAATATGCTCTGACAGAAAATGGTAAAAGTCACTTGAAGGTGTTGCAACTTGCGGTAAAGACATGCACCGTCAAGAACCATGATGCGCGGGAATGTCCCCGCGGCCTCATAGTCTTCAATCCGACGGTTCATTCGAGCTCGGACGAGGGTGGCGACGTCGTCCCACATAGGGTCAACACAGCCTCCGCCCGGGGACTTCCAACACCTGTGGCCCCCGCCAATGTACATTATCTCAACCGCGCCATCAGGCGAGCGCTTGACCGCATCGTTTATGATGCGTTCAGCTGCCTCCAACATTAATCGGAGGGCTCCAGCGAGGATCGTCGGATTTTCCCCCCGCCCCCCTCCTACGCGAACTCCAAGCCAACTTAAACGTCGACTGATCCGCAATATCATTAAAGTGCCAAAAGATGAATAGCACTGGAACATGGACTCCCTTCATATAATGCTGATGCCCCGACCAATTGTGCGACTGGGCGGCTTCCCGATGTTCGGGGCCCTTGCAGCCACTCATAACGTTGGCAGAAATGCCGTGGACGTGCTCTTGCACGGAGTACGGAATGCAATGGCTTGGCGTGGCTTTCTGCCCGGCCGCATTTCTGAACGAGACCGTAGAATCAGAAACCATATGAATAGAGCAAGACCAGAACTTGTACTGCTTGTGTTCCATCAAGCATTAAGGGTGGAAAAAGTCTGCAGTAGGTTTTCCAGTTGCCATCATGGCCGCAGTGTCCTCACCAGCAAATGGGACCCATGAGTGCCCATTATGGCGGGCAGCCTGGGCCATTGCCTGGCACGTCTCTAGAAACGACAATCTGCCCGTCCCGGCCTTCAACCGAGGATGCGTTGCATCAACATACAGCTGGAGAATCTCGGTCACTCGAGCCTCCCATTCGTGCGTGGGCGGTTTGGGTTTCTCGGCGAACTCACTCCTGTGCCAATGGTAGTCAAGGACGTTCCAGGGACCACGCCCAAGGTAGGGTGGGCCCTCCCTTTCGTCATCGACTGCCATCGGCCCCGCATCGGGGGGGCCCGCCTCCGCCACTGCCCCCAGGGGGGTCGCCAGAGGGCGGAGGATTCCCTGTGGGAGAGCCGCCTGAGCCAGACGGGGCACCTCCGCCACCGGCCGGGCCAGGGGGAGAGCCACCGCCCGCCCCGCCCTCGGCTTGGCCGGGCGGGGCAGCCGGACATGGGGCCGACCCAGCGGATGGTCCGCCGGTCGCCTGCTGACCAGCTCCTGGCTTGTCCAAAGGCTTCTGTGGGACAGATCCCACCAATGGAAGCGACATCGCAACGTTCGCTTGGCTGCTGGCCGAGCCGACTGAGTCGGCCGGCATCTCCGCTCCCAAGCGTGGCCTTTTCGGCGCCTTGACCGGACCCTCCTCTTTGTCTCTGGAAGGGCCCTCAGAGGGCGCCTCGAGATTAGGCTGCTCAAGATCCGCTGGCAAAAATGGCCTTTCTCCAGCAACGACTGGGTCTTGCTGTTCGGCCTTGGTCTCGGTGACTGGCGGAGAGCGTGGCTTTTCAGTCGAACCAGCACTGTCTTCAAGGCCAGCACTCGCGAGCCATTCCTTGAAGTCATAGGCTGCCCTACGCCAGGCCACAGCCTGGTCGGGAGAAGACTGGAAATAACTGGCCCTGGCTGAATCGGTAAGAGCCTCCTCAACAACATGCACGGGCATGTAGGGGCGGCCCTTAACAACAGGCAGGGCACACATAGTACCCCAACCGTCCCCAGCGGCTTGGCCGCGAGGCGGCAGGTGCGGTGAAGGGCCCCAAATGTTCAACCACAAAATGGGAGAGCCTTTCGTCTTGTTGTCCATCACTGGGACGCTCACAAAATCACCGTACATCGTCACCCGCCAGATGGCTGGGCCAACGGTGGGACCCACGACCTCTCCCTTCTCGAGAGTTCGGACGGGACGTCGAGTCCCCCCCGGTGCGTTAGTGTATAACTCGCAGACCAGCTTCGTCATTTCTCAGGGTATGACTGAAAATACATACCCTCCTGAATCTGGTCAACCTTAGGAGGAACACAATCGAAACGGCACGTGGCCTTCCTATCGAATGTCGCCCAGTGGGCGACCCACGGGTCTTGCGAGATACGAGAAAACAGACGCTCAAAGATCGTCTGAGAGCTGGCGGCTAAATCTTCCTTCAATGCGGTAACGACTTGGTCGTTACGCATATACAAGATATGATGTCGCCACATCGTGTAGCGCCAGCTCCATCCCCTTTTGCGCACGAAAGTAGTGTTCCTAGCATGATTAGGCCTGGACCATTCGGTCTTGTCAGGAAAACAACGAAAAACAAGTTGCTCCTAGCGGGAACTATATTTCCCCCGAAGGGAGGCAGCTGTCTTCTTGGCGAGCTTGTTGTCGTCAATAGCAGCGGAGGCAGCTCTTTTGCGAGCTGCGATCTCCTCTGCGTGAATCTCGACGCTGCCTTCCATTTCGATGTCAACATTCATCATGACATCACTGGGGCCAAAAGGGTCGGCCGTCTCCCCGGCCGGCTGGGCCGACGGGGCGACGCCCGCAGTCGGCTGGGCCGATGGGGGTGCATCTCTGTTTGCAATGGGAGGGGCCTGTCCTTTTGCCCCGATAAGAGGTTCTTCACCCTCGGACAAATCCGAGGCGAGTTCATACATAGTATCATCCGAGCAAACCGAAGTCACATCCTCCCCCGACGGCTTGGCCGCTGGAGCATCCAGCAGTTGACACATGGGCTCGGCCAGTGACCAATCGGGCGCGCGAGGGCCGCGGCAAGCGGGGCCCGCACAGCCGCAACGCGGCGGCGGCGCGATCCGAGGGGAGGCCGGCCGTTGGGCGGCCCGCGCAAGCTCGAGGCAAAACGGCAGCGGCACACATGGAATTAGAAGAGGAGACGAGACGACGATGAGATGATAACATGCGCTCAGCGGCACGAGCAACAACAATGTGATCTTGGTGTGCAAAGGCATCCGTGCAATCTTCGGCCGATTTACAATCCCTGCCTCTGGCCTCAACATGCTCGTGCGCGCCATCACATCTGCGCTCAAGTCCCTCAATCACGTCATGAGATGTGGATGCAATCGTCCAAGGCTTCTTCATGAATTTACCCTTGCTGTCCCCCACTCCATACGCACACCCATGCAAAGCCGTTTTGACAAACCCAAGCTCTCTCATGAACTCTTTTACCTGCGGGCCCCTCCAATAATTACCCTGTGTAGGCCACTCAAGACAAACTGTACCCCCCGTATTGTGCACAGCACGGGCAATCTCGTGGAAGTTCCAAAACAAATATCTGAAGTCGCAGCCTACGCATCGCTCTATGATTTCCAGCGCGAAAATAATGTGCTTCACTCACGTATTGCCAGGGGGAACCACCCGTGCAGGGCATTGAGCCCCATAGAGCTATGCGTTGTCCTTTGAACTTCTTTATGTCATTCAGAGCCAATCTTCTTCCCTTATCGGTTCTCATATCTTCTTGTTCCGTAGACCGTATCACCTTACAAGAATTATCAGCGAAATTCTTGGGGTCTCCACTCCTGCTCTCAGCGCCAAAACAATATTCTAATAAGAGTCGATCCCCGCCCCACTGGGTGGCCGGGGCGCAATCGCCCCGGATCCAGAATTCCGCCCAGCCGGCCCATCTACTTGGATGATAATCGCCATCGCTGGAATCACCATTCGAATTATGCTCAAAGGGGTGATGATAGTTAGCTTCTTCGTCACGCCAATTATTCGCACGGTCAATAGTTAAACCATGCCGGACATTGATCGCATAGGTACGACGCTGATCAGCTAACCTGTCCGGGTCAACTGGGCAATCTGTATTCACGGGCGTAAACGTGACAAGTCTAGGAACGAAGTGCCAACGTTTAAGACTCTGTCCGCGTTGTGTCCAGTGATCCTTCCTATTCCGAAAATTAGCAGCAGCAGCAGCAGCAGGAGGAAGGTGGGGAAGAAGAGGGTTGCAACCGAGCGTGTCTTCTTCTTGCTCGGTGTTCGCTGGCTCGGATTGTGGCTGCCCGCCATATTTTGCTCTTGACAGATCCGATGTATCAGACTCGCTTTCGCTCTCTAAGTTTGGTCAAACATCGCTCTCATCTCAATCTCCTCCTTTGACCTGGGTTTATCGGAGCTTCTCCTGAAACCTTCCTTCTTCGCAACAGGAGTAGTTGCACTCGCCACCACGGCTTGGCCGGGCGCATTTGCCACCGCGGCTTGGCCGGGGGCAGGGCGCTGGGCGCCGTTCGGCGCCGCTGGAAGATTCATTGATTTGGGGGGGTGCACAGCGGGCCTACCCTTGTCAAGACGCTTCTTTTTCTTATTCATCTTCTTGCTGGGTACAACAGCTCCTCTCCGCAGGGCCGAACTCGGACCTAAGCGGGGCTTCAGAATCCCCCCGGGTTCCAGGGGGGGCCGTCTGAAAACGTCGAATCTAAATGGTCTCGGCACCGCCGGGCGGTCCAAAATTTAGGAGTCATAATACCTTAACCCAGACCAAAGGGTATGTGAATCTCTGCGTTCCTATGTCAGCAGCCTCATTTTGAGTCCGTTCGTACCGAAGTTCCACGATGCCTCGGGGGAACTGTTCAGACACTGCGGCAGCATCAATACGATGAGTTCGCGGAAGGTGCATAAGCTTCATGGGCCCTCCGGCTATAATGACCTTGCAAACTGCCCGGTTATATTCTAAGAAAAAGGCAACGCGTTCGTCGTCCAGGCAATATTTCCCAAAGCGGAAGGGCTGCAAGCAGCTCTTTTCGCAGGGCAAGGTCGGCAGCCACAATTTCAGCCTCAAGAGTGCCATGGGAAACACACGTTTGTCGCTGAGATCCCATAGACTGCCCAGCTCTAGTGTATGGGCCCCAAATTGCTTGATAACTGGCACTCGTGCCCCTATGTGTTCGGATGTCACTGGCCAGATCCGCATCGGAGCATTGCTTCAACAAGACATCCTCCATTCTATCACCCACCCATGAAGACATGCGGTAGTGAGAAGTACACTTGATATAGCAAATGAGGCGGAAAAGATCAATGTTTGGTTGCTCTGTCCATTTGGTAATGCAACTGGCCGCATGGCAAACAGCGCGGAGTAGGTCATATCGAGCCATTCTCGCACCGTATAGGATCTCCATCAAGACTTTCGCTGCAATGGATCATCGGGGCCGGCCGCTGCGGCGCCACGGCCGTGCGCAACGATCTCTTGATCTGGGGGCCCAGCGTCAACATTGATGTTCAAGGCTGACGCTATTGCTTCCTCAGCAGGAGAGAAACTTCGCCTCTAGGCCCGCCTTGACCGTCCTCGAGATCGGCAAGTTCGGGGCCAAAAGGGGCACCCGCAGCAGGATACGTAGCTGGGTCAGTATCCGTGAATTGGGCATATAAAGTAACACAGGATTCGAAGAATTCAGTCATGTCGTACTCTATGACTCTGGCCTGTTTGGGTTCTCTCGGTTGGTATGGCTCTGGCGGCTGGGCCGCCGAGTCACCCTCCGTTTTCTCCTCATCGCTCTCGTCTGAGACGGATGCGTTCTTCTTAACTTTAGGAGGCGGCGGGCCCAAAGTCGCTCACCTTGCCACTCGACAGGCTGCGTGGATAGCCGGTGTTCACAACCCAAATATCGTCCGACCGCTGTCGGAGGATCTATCTCTATGCCTTTAGGGCAATTGGGAGATGGGGATTGCAATAACTTCCATCCTTGAGCTAGCTTGTCGGCAGGACCAGCCAGCTTAAAATCATCAACATAAATTATCAAGAAAACTTCAATTCTGAATGAAAATAACAGCTGCGCCACGGGCTACATTTGACAAAACCGTTAGCCGTAACATGCCCTTCGCAGCGTTGCTCCCAATATCCCCCTGAATCAGGGTGTCCGTACAGAGATAAAATCAACGGGCACACGGGATTGCGCATATGCGACCAGGACTCGGGCCACCCATCACGGGGCAAAAACACTCATGTCGGGGTGCCACCCAGCTTTGATTGAGCGTCGGCCTGACGGGCGTCGGCTTGTTCGATACTATGGCCTCCGAAAAGCCCGTAGGTGTCAGCTGCTTTGCTGGCCTGCATTGTAGCAGGGCTGCTGGAAATTTCTTGAAACAACGCCACATCTTCATTCTGATCTCTCACGCTAGAACCGTCGAAGACGACCCGACCGTTATGATCACGGTCTTTGTGTCCCAGCGGCAGCTCGGCGTTCTTTTCGACAAGGATCGCGAATAGACGACCGAAGTGGGCAGTCCTCCCTTTGAGCTCTGCAACAACATCGGCATATTATGTGACGCCTTTCTCGTCCCGTGTGCCTATTTCTCGTAATCGGTTCCGTTCCTTTCTCAAAGCAGCCTTGGCATCTCGGTTAGCCTGGGCTTCGACTTTGGAAACCGATCGCGCTACAGCGGCATCAATCCGAGTCTGTCGCCATTCGTTGGGAAGTTGAAAAGGCTCGTCGACAACTGAGATGAGATCAGTAAAAAGGTTGTATAAGTAATCCAAATCAAATCTTTCTTTTTCACGACGATTTGGCATTGGAGGCTGCAACGACATTCGGAGCACGCTTCGCCGCGACGCGGCGACCGCCGGACTCGAGGTCAGGCCTGCCTTTGCGTCACCTCATAATCCGCATAGGATAATGGGCCCCTACCATCTGGGCCGGAAGGAACACCATCACGCGCGATGGCACCACCGCACCAAGTTTGCTTCCACCAAACATCCTCATCATCCGAAAGATAGTCGTCTGAGTCGTCCTCCGCGGAGGTTTCGGTGGCCACAGCTGCGGCTTGGCCGCCCTGTGCCGCCTGTCTACGGAAACGCTCAACGACCCACGGCGCGGCTCTCCTTGCGCTTGGATGTGTCGCAAGGCAAGCGGCATCCTCCTCAGAGAGTGGACGAACCGCAGGTGGCTGGGCCACTGCGAGCTCGGGCGGAGTCGGTGGATCTTCCGCGTCCAAGCCTATATCACGCAATAGGGCAAGACAAGGGCCGGGATCGTCAATACCAAAGAATCCTCGCTTTTCGGCCTTGTATTGCTCGACAGCCTGTCGGCGTTGAGCCTGGTGCATGTTGAACCAGCGTCCAGGATGAATGCCAAGATTGGTGGATTCGGGCAATTTCCCTAGCCATTGAGCACCGCACTTTAGATCTGGGTCTGTAACCCACACGCGAGTCACGGGAACGTAGCCGGGATCATTAAAAAGTACAACTCTGATGCTGCATGTGTTTCGACGACCTGTCAACGGGAGCTTTTGTGTTAACTCTTCCTTCGTCAGGCCGACGACAATACGCCGATCCTCATAGTATTCCATCGTATCAAGGTTCTGAGTCGCGCGAGCAAGGAGCTGCCCTTCCCCGGGAACTTTTTCACGCGGCGTGGCCGCTGAAAAATTAGATTGGCGATCCAAACGATACTCAATATGAGCGAGACCTAACTTCTGATCTTTATCTTCATCTGGGCGAGAGTCTCGCAGTGGGTCTCGACCGTCAATGACCGCAGGCTTATCATACACACACACAAGCCCCCCGGACCGTCGTCACCGTCGGAATCGGCCCCGGAGTCTGGCGGCGGCGCGCCCTCGCCACCTCGGGAAGGCGGCGGCATAACCGCGGCGGGATCCTCTGCACAAAACGGATGGACCGATTGTGCTCCTGTCCCCTGCCCCGAACCGTCTGGGACGGCTGCGGCTTCGCCAGCTGGAGGGGTCGTAACGGAGCGCGCTTCAGCCATCGCCTTCTCGTACGCTTTCCTCATAGGAAACTTGCGATTGGTCCTCAGCAGTGCCATCTAGGATGCTGCTGTTGACCTGATCAGACTTCTCAATGGTGGGTCGCTTGCCCTCGGGCGTGCGCCCTGATTCCATACTAAGTCCATCTAGCTGTCTAAGCGGCACAACGTAGCTCTCTGGACCAACCATGCCCCCCGCTTTGTGTACATACCCCAGGCATAAACCAGGAATCATTGCACCGCCAGTCTTGGCGGAGGGACATAACGCACAAGAGACCCGAAGGGAAGAAGTGGCGCCTCAAACGGATGTCCAAAGCGACGTTCCCAAATAGACTTCCCTTCCTCAGGGGCCCTGGCGTTGTAGTAGAGACAAAAATATCTGACGGCATACGTCCAATATGGTGGTGCGAGACCGGCCTGCATAAACAGAGCTCGGGTCCCCATCTGTACCACGCCGTTTGCACGCTCGGCAACAGCGTTTTGCTTGTCTCCTGGGATGGTAGGATCATGGGCAATCTTGAGCTCGTAACATGCCCGTGCAAGCTCGCGCGCACCATCTGCATAACAATATTCTAACTTCTCTCCCGGGGCTTTAAGGTTTACTAAAAAGTTACAAATGTGAACCGCAGACTTGTCGCGCACACCCTGAGCGGCGAGAAAATCAGTTGCTCGGCCGCCAAAAGTCACGCACGCGGTCTCATCGTGGAGCCCCCGCGAGAGTTCATCCATCGCAAACCAATGATCCATCGTCGTCAGGTGTCCAAACGAAGTGGGGTTAGCGCATGGGCGGGGAACCTTCAGCCCTTTGTTGCGCGCTTTGCGCTGATGTCGTCTGATAGCTTTGGCCCAGTTGCATACTGAGCAATATGGGTTCTTGGGAGTATGAGTTAGGAGATGCGGAAGGGAGGCTGCGGCCTTCTTAAGCCGCTCGGCAAGGGAACCCGACACCTCAACCTCTGCATCATCTGGGCATGGTTCTGACGGTGCGTCGATGTCGACTAGGTCGACACCGTCAGCGTCTCCAACTTCACTCTCGTCGGGCCCGGGGGCGGCGTCGCACGCATTGGAGTCCAAGCCTCGATCCATGTCGCAGGGGGGGTATCCTGAGACCCCGTGCCAACAAGGGCTCTTATATGCGGCTGCGCAGGCCGCAGCTTTGCCGGGCTGCTCGTCAGTCCAACCGACGGCTTGGCCGAGGCAGGGCAAAGTTGAGAGACATTTGGAGGCGGCAACGCCGGTCGGTGTCCGAATCCAACCGCATTCGCTAGCCTTACGAAGCGAATAATGGAAATAAGTGATGGTATCCGCAGAATCTAATGAGGACAGAAAAAACGGGCGCGAGCTCAGTCGGCCGTCCGTCAACGTAGCTGTGGTTTCCAATCAACTCGTGTGCATGCAAGTCTATGGTTACGCGAGTCTGAACAGCATGGGGCGGAGGGCCTCCCGCCGATTCCACATTGTCCAGAAATGCCTTGGCGCCTGGCGTCACGCAACGCCACCGCTCGGGAGGTTCACCCCCCCAGCGGCAACCGCGCGCATCCACTGACCCAGCGCCTCTTTGCCTGAAAGGGTCAAGTATGGGATCTTGCCCTCAACGATCAGGTCCACTCTTTGACCGTTGGGCAACAAAAGGTAGGGCCTTCGGCCTGCTGGCCAGAAGAAACTAGAGCCGTGATCCATGCTCCGCTCTCCTACCGAGATCACGCACGGAGTCTCCGGCATGACCAATGCGTTAAAACGACCACCCTTAAACTTAGGGCATGCGATGCGAACTGAACCGAGGGCTTTTGACTCTCCCCGGGCAGTATTCAGAGTGATCGATTGCGGAAGCTTTCGGATCAGTCTCATTGCACCTGCACTTTTAATATATCTTTCCGCTATGAGGTTATACCCACACCCTGTACCAATGATAAAGCTCAGCGCTCCAAGATATGCAGCATCTTTGTCTGTACATCCTGCAGCGGCTGTGCCGTGTGGGCCCTCTTCCCCCTCCTCGGTCCTCAACCAAAGGTGCCATGCGTCATCTTGTAGGTCTGATGCCTTGATTAGGGCCTCCGCCGCAGACGCTCTCCACTGGGTGGATAACTGCTGGCGTACTTCAGCTGGGAACCTCCACCTATCTTCGTCACTTGAGGGCAACTCTTGTAGGTCGTGGCGACGCGCCTTCCTACAAGCGATGGCGGGTTCCGCAGTCGAGGGGTGAAATCGGACGCGGAATTTGCACCGACCCTTTGTCTGAGATCGAATGCAACTCTTGCTAGGGGGGTCGCTCCAATGCATCCTGATAGCGTCCCGAGAAAGAGGGTGCAGGAAATTTGCAATAATATTTACAATGCTCTCAACTTGCTCCCTGCGTTCGTGGAGGGACTCTCCACTGGGGGGGTATCTCTCAACTCCTCCGCTTATATTTATAGAGGCCTTTGAAACATGAGGGCCGGCCTGCTGCTGCCCAATAAGGCCCCGAATTAACGGGGCCGGGCACGCCACCGCGCCCAGGCTGACTGGGTCAGTGGACACATTCCTGCCCCCCCGCATTCGGTCTGACCGATGCGGGTATCGCCGCATCCGTCTAGCGAGGAAAGCAAGAAATATTATCCTTAACAAAATTCGTCCAATCCGTCTTTCTGCACTGGCGGCTGGGCCGCCAGTGCGGAGCCAGTGTCGCGGATGGTTGGCCGTGGTCTGAGCGAACCAACAATCCTTTCCATGCGTGCACTTTCCTGATTCCTTGAAAGAGCGACATATCATGTCCTTGCCTTTGCCTGTGCCTTTGCTTTTGTCTCCATCTCTCCTGCGTCTCTCCGAACTGGTGCTGGAGGCCCTGGGGCCACCGCCGCCCGCAGATGAGGAGACATTGGCGGCAGCGGCATTGGCTTGTTCAATTGTGCGCTCGTATCCCAAAGTCTGTCCCGCATTAAGCCTCGCTTGTTCATACTTGTCACGCTTGAGCTTTTCCGCGTCGGTCAAGGCTCTGTGTTGCCTGTAGCGACCGTCTAGGGGTCCACGGCAGTTCTTAGGGTCCCGTGAGTAAGGGTAACACGGCAACTTGCTCTGTGATCCACGCGAACGATCGGATTGACTCCTAATCCGTTGCTGCGCACCCTTTCCACGGCCACCCGTCGGGGTCTGTGATCGGCTCTGTGCCTTTCGGCCCCCGCCTTTAGGTTTCTCAGACCTCCCTCTGGAACTCGCATTCGGAGCGGGGGCAGCGTTTGACTTAGCCCCCGCAACCGGCTGGGCCGGAGCGGCGGCTTTAGGCTTCTTATGTTTAAACGGGCATCCCTGACCTGCATACGGGCAAATCTCGCCCTTACGCACAAACTCGCACGTCGTCTCGCCCTGAGTCACTCCGTTCTTCATAACGTCCGTGGATTTCCCAAGACGCGCTGCCACTTCTGCCGCAGCGGCTTTGCCGTTGAGGCCTCGGCGGTTGTCGTTGCCGTTGCCTCCACCACCATACGATTGATCTGTTGAAGGAAGTGAATGTGATGAGTGGAAAGACCGCGATTCCTACGCCTTTTGTTAAACTTCTCAATCAGGTTAGTGGCAATCATGATGTCCAGACGTTGGAAGCGACCCAGATTTCTGAGCTGTTCGTTGTCCACAAAGGGGTCCATAGCTTCCATGATCCAGAGCTGTGCTTCCCGAATCTCAGGAGGCGATCCAGCAACAGCACGAACCGTATGCATCTGCCACTCCCGTATGTTTGTAACATCGGGAATGTCCATCAGATCGACTTTCTGATTGTTCCCAACCTGTCTCCACTGATCCAGAGGGGCACTCTCGTCAAGACCTCCCGGGTCGTTTGGCCTTCCTGGGCCCTGAGGTCCGCCCCGGCCGCCTCCACCGCCTGGGGATCCAAGGCCCCCCGGACTCCCTGGGGGCGGCTTCTCCGACTGGTCTCGAATGGCGTTAGCAAGTGCCAGCAGGATCTCGGTACTTGGTGCGGTACTATGATCATCCCCATCCTTGTCTTGCCCTGCCCCGCCAGGCGACGCGGCTGCTGGCGCATGGCCCTTATCTCCACCAGACGGCTGGGCCGCTGGCGGTTTCGCTGGTCCCGCCTTGGTGAAAGGATGATAGTTAATGAAAGTCATGTCATCACTAATACCTGTCAAATCCGAATTGGTGGGTACGCCGTTCCCGGAGATACCAGGCTTGGCTGGACCTTCGGTTGCAGGGCCAGGGACAGTATAATGGGGTTGCATGGTTGGCCTCACGGGCGTCTTCTGTGAAAGCTGGGGCACGTCGAACAGACTGAACCTGGGCAACTTATCCAATTCTTTCTCGATATAAAGGATTCCAATCCCATGAATATCGCCATCTCTTGTGCCCTTTCGATCATGGCCGCTTCGCGGTCGGCAGAATGCAACTGAGGCTGCACATTCTGCCCTTTCTCTTTCAAGGATTCAGTGATGATAGCCTTGAGCTCCATCACTGCTTTCTCTGATGCAATTGCGCGTGCCAATGCCTCATCTTTCTCTCGAACGTTGGCAGCTGACCTTTCTGAGCTCAGTCGAAGCTGTTCCTCAGCTTGCTCCTTCATCCGCTGCGCATTAAGTTTATCGGCGTAAAAATCATCGAGGAGCTTTTGCTGCTGGGCCCGAAAGTTGGGGTCAGCGCTATGTCGCTGCCATTGCTCACCCCACTCCGCCTGTTCCACGGGCAAACTCTTTCGTTGAGTGCAGGTGACGCAACGTCTGGTGCTCGTGTTAAAGTGGTCTTTACAGCTTGGCAACCCGCAAGTGGCGCATTCTCCGATTTTCGGGCTCGAGCATATTTAGCAATTCTCTTCATTGACCCCTTTCGCGGGCTGCGGCTGCTGGGCAGCCCTTACTCGCAGCATTGGCGGCCTTCCGCCATCCAGGGGCGCCGGGCCAGGCTGGGCCTGCGACGACGTCGCGCCGGGCGGCTGGGCCGCCGGTGATGGTCGTCTGCTCTCCCTCGCCGGCTTAGCCGGTGGCACATTTCGTCGCCGAATTGCACTCGCTGAAGAGATGCTCTGGCATTTTCATGTAACTTGAGCTCGTCTCGATACTGATTATTCTGATCAACTATCGTCGCAGCTACAATCTGTGTATTGGCCACTTCCAGCCTGGCAGCATTAAGTTGGTCTTGGAGCTCCTGTTTATCATGTTCTGCCCTGGCCGTCGCGGCCCTCTCCCCCTCTATTCTCGCCGCCGCAACAGCGGCGCGCGCGGTCTTGGCATCTACAAATTGATTGTTCGCCGCCGCGGCAGCCTGTCGTTCAGAAGACACCGTCTCAACAATTCTGTTCTCGGCTTCTGCTTCCGCGCGCCGCTGGGCAGCCGCGGTCTGATGGGACATTTGTTCCATCAACTCTTGTTCCCGCCTACTGGCAGCTTTTGCCAGGGCGACTCTTTCAGCCTCGAACTTCTTCCGAACATCTTCAATAACTGCGTTCATTCTTCTCGCTCCAGTCGGGCCTGTTCGGCCCTCTGGGCTTCCAGGATCACGATTTCTTGCTGTGTTTTGGCCTCGACGAATCTGGCCTGATCCTGCATAGCTTGGATGAGAAGGCGTTGGCAATTATGTTCTTCCATCTGAAAGCAATCCTCGCACAACCATCGATTGCCGCAATTAGGGCGCACGTCAGAACAGTTTCCACGCACTGGACGCTTACAGGGTCCGCCCTGCTTGTGAGTTTTCCCCGGGCACCTGTTTTCCGCCTTGGGCGGGCAGTCGAGGCCTCGGTTCCAGCATGCCTCACGCATGGATACTGCGCTGTTACTCCTCGAATTCGATCGGGCACCAGATCGCGGTATCTTGGGCCTTCCCCTGCTCGAAGCAGATGATCGAGGACGGACGTGCGCGCTCTCCGGTGGCTTGGCTACCTCTCGAAGCTCCTCATCCCGTTCGTCTTGCTTAACCAACTCAGTGAGCGTTGCTGGGGGGTTGAACATCTCGCCATCCTCAACTACCGTGGGCGCCGACGGCTGCCAATCGCCTGGGGCGACGGCAGTTCGATGGAACCCTTCCTGAAGCGGGGAATCATTCAAATCATAATATTCGTTCCTGTGCTTCTTATGTCGAGGAGCGGACGTTCGACCCGTGGTCTCCCGGTCATGCTCCACACGAAATTGGGAGCCCATTTCTACCTCGACCGCCTGGGGCGGCAGGTCACTGATCGATCGTGGTGTCTAAATCTGGTTCTGCGAGCGCCTTCCCAAGGGCTTCGAAGTGATCGTAGTCAACGGTTTCTTGCCCAGGGGATGACCTTCCGTCTGGGACGGGGTGGTCAGCAGTGCTCATTAGCGACAAATCTTGGCTTGGTGATACTTGGTAATTGGCATGCTCTATGTCTTCCTCCATGGAGTTGATATCGTCTTCGTCATCAAGCTGTTCGTCGCTGTCTTGACCGGGTTGCCCGTTCAAGGCTGTTGGGACGGGGTGAGCCCCTTGCGCGCAACCCCATCCGTCTGGGGCGGAGGGGGACACACCGCCAGACTCTTTTACGTCTTGCGACCCACTGGCTAGGCCAGCGGCCGGATCGACAGAACGCATGGCAATCGGGCTGGAATGTATTGTTTCAGAGGATTCAGCAATCCAAGACGAAAAGGCTCTTCGCCTGACATTTGCGGCTGTGCCGCCCCGCCTTGTCGGGTCTGGGGGTCTGTTCACGATCCCCGATCGGAATGCGAGTGGGGGAATCATCGACTGACAGATCTATGACTTCTCCCTCACCCATTCCACGAGAAATCCGAGTGGAATTAAAAGAAGAGAGAAGGCGGCCCTTCCCCCGGGCCGCTGTCCTGATGTTCTTGCCCGTCTCGTTGTACAACGTGTGCTCCGACGGGCAATTCGGCTGTCTCATCATAGCTCATCCCTATTGCGACTTGGTCGCGGCTTTCGGCTGATAGCCAGTCTTTCCTCTGAGAATCGGGGTAAGATGCCAAAGTCTCATGTTGACTATGCTCAGTGGTAGAGGATACGGGATGAGACATCGATGAAACTGTAGGTTATCCGTTAAGCAACTACACTCAAGTATAGGAAGTGAGGAGGTCCGGCCAGGTACGGACGACGACGCGGGCCGCCCACGCGCTCCCCAGCGCGCTCCTTTTCTCACTCGAGCAGTAGATACAGCTCCGGTATACAGCGATACCAATGTCAAGGTATGGCAAGGCAGGCAGCAGGAGAGGCAAGTGTATAATGAGGCGGAGAGGAGCATATTTACTCCCCGCGATGCTCATGATGCTGCGCACGCGTGTCTGCAGGGGGCACATGGCTCCGTACTCGAATCGTAAATTTCCAAGACCGTTCACAATCTCGATAGGCACCGTGGGGAATCCCACTGGCGCCGCAGGGACGGCGACAATGCTCTGCTGAACGCCGCCTTCAGCGTCTGCAGCAGCTGCTGCTGCTTGTCTTTTCCTAGTTTTTGCTTGTCGTGCCCGCTCACATATATCAGCTCTAGATGGTATGTCGGCCGCCGCAGCCTCGACACCAAGCTCAGCCAATGCCTCCCTCCATACATCACTTCTCCGAAACTTCCGCGGGCGCCCTGAATCATGTGCGGCTGCGCTGGCAAAAGCGTCGAAGATGTCAACCTCGCTGATCTGGTGCGGGCCCGTGTATCGTTCTGGGCCCGCCTCTGCCATATTGCCCTCTGCCTCTCGCGCAGCGACGTCCCATGCGTCATCTACCACGTCGGCCTCCATGGCCGTCGCCAGAATCTACATTACTGAGTCTGAGAAAGACGATAGGGCATAGCAGGGAAGTTTGAGCCAAAACGGCGATCGGGCGTAATGGGCGATGGGGCATAATGAGCGATGGGGCACAATGGGCGAGAAGCCATATGGGGACGGGGGAATAGGGAATTAGGGGGCCAGGGAAGAACGACGAGGGAAATTGTAATATATTATGAAGGGAAGTACGAAGCGATTTCTTTTATACACCGCAACACCTCATTCACAAGCTCGCCAGAAGCGCCTCCCGAAAATTGTATGCCCGAGGCGCGCCAGCAACATTGAATGCCTGAGGCGAACCAAACGCGCCGGAAGAGGGAGAAGAAGCGGAGCGGGGAAGAGGAAGATAACGCGTGAGCAGCGAGTGCGCCAGCAATGGCTGCTACGAGCGATCGCCGCTTAAAGCTTTGGCCATGGCCAGAAGTCATAAGCCACTGGCGAATGGTGGAGGAGGAGGAGAGGAAGAGGACAACCACAAAGGAAAACATGACCTCGCGAATGCGTAGACCATCCAGGGCATAGCCCGGGGTACCCGCACAGAGGTCCCACGCGAGCGGGGGAGGAGGGCGGAAGGAGGAAGGCAGAGAAAAGGTAAGAGGAACAGACGGGAAAAGGCACACTCACAGCCGACAGGCTCCATGCGCAGGCAGCAGCGCAGGCAGGACACCCGCCCAGCACGGCGGTGGCCTGCACAGACAACTACTGAACTAGCGGCTAGCTGGCGACAGGAAGCACCGCAGCGCCTGATGCAGGCGGACGCCCCAGGGGCGGCAGAGAGCCAAGCCCGCGCAGGGAGGCCCGGGGTCGACTGACCGCGGCCGCGGGGAGGCCGAATTAACATGCATAAGAAAGCTTCACGACATGCCTCACGTGCAACAGGAGGAGGAGGGAAGAAGAGAAGACAGAGCATCTACAGTGCGCCGTGTGGCCAGATTTGGCCAGCATCACCGCCGAAAAGCGAAGGAAAATGCCCAGCGGGCCTGGAGTGGCGCGCCAATCCGCAAGCTTTCACTTCGATCCTCCCCGGCGCCCCCCAGCGCATCCGGTCGTGCTTCTCGCGGGCGCGCCGCATGGCCTCAACGTGATGTTCGAAGTCCTTGTGGCGCAGCTAGTAGCGCCAGTCGTGCAAACCCTGGTGCATGGTCAGCATAGGTCCTACAGGGCAGAACCTGGAGGCGAACAGAAACAACCCCAGGAGACGAACCAAGGAAGCCCCCACCGAAAATCCCAAGACACCCCAGACCCAGACGCCAAGCCCCAGAAGGCCAAGTTGAGAGCCCCATCCGTCCTGGGGCTGCCCTGGCTGCTGCGGCTGTGGGAGCTGGGTGGACCGCGTCGTACTGTTGGTACCCGATGCGCGGGTCGCAGTGGACGTCCGAGTTGTGAGAGCATGTTCCCGTCGTGCTGGTGACCGCAGTAATGCAGGAGCCCGTCGAGCAGCGTGCTCGTGTAAGCGCTGGCGTTGGTGCCGACGCTGGCGCCGGAGTTCATGCTGGCGTCCGTGCTGGCGTCGGCGCTGGTGTAGGCGCTGGTGTTGGTGCCAGTGCCATCGCCCTGTTCGTGCAGGCGTCGGTGCTGGCATCGGTGTAGGCGTCGGCGTTGCAGATAGTTTGCGCACCGGTTAGCTGGGCAGCTCACCAGTGCGCTGCGGCCTGGCGGCGGTGCTGGTGTAGGCGCTGGCGTTGGTGCTGGCGTATGCGCCAGCATTGATGTTGGCGCAGTGGCTGACACTGGCTCTGGCGTAGGCGCTGGCGTTGGTGGCGGCGTAAGCGCATTCGTTGGTGCTAGCGCCTGTGCGCACTGGTTAGCTGGACAGCTAACCAGTGCGCTACGGTCTGGTGGCGGTGCTGCATTAGGCGCTGGCGGTGGTGCTGGCGCAGGCGCCAGCGTTCTTGCTGGCGCCAGTGCTGGCGTCGACGGCGGTGTAGTCGCCGGCGTTGGTTCTGGCGAAATCGCAGGCGTTCAATGCTGGCGTCGGTGCCAGCGTCGGTGCTGGCGTACGCGTCGGCGTCTGTGCTGGCGTCGGTGCTGACGACGGTGCTGGTGTAGGCGTCGGCGTTGGTGCCAGCGCAGGCGCCTGCATTCGTGCTGGCGTCAGTGCTGGTGTCTGTGCTGGCGTCGGTGCTGATGGAGGCGGCGGCGTTGGTGCTGGCGTCCGGGATGCCATCGGCGCTGGTGTAGGCGCTGGCGTTGGTGCCGGCGCAGGCGCGCAAGTTCGTGCTGGAGTCGGTGCTGGCGTCGGCGCTGGCGATGGAGCTGGCCCCATCGCAGGCGGTACTCGGTGCCGTGCCTATGGCCGTACCCGTCCGTGATCGTGATCATGGTGCTGGCGCTGGCGCTTGCACAGGCGGCGGCGTTGGAGCTGGCGGCGGGGCTGGCGTCGGTGCGGGGGTAGGCGCTGGCGTTGGAGCTGGCGCAGGCGTTGGCGTTGATGCTGACCTCAGTGCTGGCGTCGGCGCTGGTGTGAGCGCTTGGGATGGTGCCAACGCTGTGTGCCTTGTGGCACGGCTCCTGAATATTCTTCCCCCCCTCCGCTGTGTGCCGAGGCGTGGGAGGGAGTTTCGGCCACGTTCGCAGGACAGCATTCCTCCTGTGATGACTGTCGGGGGAGTCGTTGCACGGCCAGTGTTGCTGGCGTAGGGCTGACGTCAACACTGGTGTAGGCGTTGACGCTGGTGCAAGCGGATCCGAAGGCGTTGATGCTGGTGTCGGTGCTGGCGTCGGTGCTGGCGAAGGCGCCGGCAATGGTGTTAGCGGGGAGGGAAATTTTGGAACGGCGTTCCAAAATCGGCTTTGGGCTTGACGAGGCGTTGGCGTTGGCCTTTGCGCTGGCGTTGGCGCCGGCGTTGGTGCTGGCGTAGGGGCTGACGTCGGCGCTGGTGTAGGCGCTGGCGTTGGTGCTGGCATCGGCGAAAGCGTTGATGATGCTGGCGTCGGTGTTGGCGTCGGTGCTGTCAAAGGCGCCACCGTCGGTGCTAGCGGGGAGGGGATTTTGGATGGGGACTCGGAGTTAGTGCTGGGACTGGTTCTTGAAAGCCTTGGGAGTGGCAGCGGGATCATGGTCGGGCGCCCTTGTCTTGGTCAGCTTTGTCCCCGTGGTGCTGCTGGCGTTGGTGCTGGCGTGGGAGCTGGATAGGCCGTCGTTGGTGCTGGCGTTGGCCCTGTCGGCATAGGCGCCGGCGTTGGTGCTGTCGTAGGGGCTCCTGGCACTGAAATTCGTGACATCTTCGTTGCGTCTGAAGTTCCTGCGGAGCCGGTGCAGGAGTCTTTGGGGCGTTGCTGTATTTGTATTCGCTGCCACTGTGTTGCGTCGGCTCTGTAGAGTAACGGTCTGGACGTGCCGAGTCTGCCAGGGAGGGGGAAACGTAACGAATTTCCCCCCCCTCCGCGAAGTGGTAGATGGCACACTGGTTATCCCATGGGGTGGGATAAGACGCCTGGAGTAGGGTTTATTCGACCGCGGGTCGAATGCAGGTGTAGGCGTGGCATTGGTGTCGGGTTTGGCGTCGGCGTTGTTGCTGGCGTCGGTGCTGGCGTCGGTGCTGGTGTAGGCGTTGGCGTCGGGGAAGGCATAGGCGCAAGCGTGGGTGCTGTTGTCGGTGCTGGCGTCTGCGATGGCGTAGGCGCCGGCGGTGGTGCTGGCGTCGGAGCAGTGGAGCCGGAGCTGGGGATAGAAGTGGTGGGTGGCGCACTCGTTATCCCATGGGGCGGGATAAGACGCTGGGAGCAGGGTTTATTCGACCGCGGGTCGGATGCAGGTGTAGGCGTTGGCATTGGTGTCGGGTTTGGCGTCGGCGTTGGTGCTGGCGTCGGTGCTGGCGTCAGTGCTGGTGTAGGCGTCGGCGTCGGTGAAGGCATAGGCACAAGCGTGGGTGCTGTTGTCGGTGCTGGCGTCTGCGATGGCGAATGGGCCCGCGGTGGGGATGGCGTCGGAGCTGCACGTCGGAGCTGGGGCGTAGGAGCTGGGGATAGAAGTGGTGGATGGCGCACTCGTTATCCCATGGGGTATGGGGTGGGATAAGACGTTGGGAGCAGGGTTTATTCGACCGCGGGTCGAATGCAGGTGTAGGCGCTGGCATTTGTGTCGGGTTAGGCGTCGGCGAAGGGAAGTACGAAGCGAAGGAGGCACTGTAACATTAAGGCAAAAGAGATATAACGAAATATTGTGAAGAACTACGATGGTGAGGTATGGTGAGACGAAAGTGGGATGACGAGACATGTTCGCACCCCATGGCCACTCTGCACCTATATTTTTGCATGGGCTATGTGAAATGGGCTCAGGTAGTGTTTTTGAAACTTTTTGGGGGTATCGATAGGTTTCCCCAGAACAGGCTCCTTTGCTGAAGTTGATGTCTTGAGCTGTAAGACCTGTCGCGCTCGCACATACACTGGCATGATCTTGCTGAAAGGCCCACGAGGGTCCCTGCCATAATGTTGGTCTGGACGTGGTGCCGCGAAGCGCTGTGGATACTGCTGCAGCAACTCGTTGGTGAAGTTGATGCAGAGTTGCTCGAACGAGTTGGTCTCGAAAAACTCGAACCCGAAGATGTCCAGGAGGCCTATGAAGGAGGACTGGCAGGATTCTGGCTCGCCTCGACGAAACAAACTGTATACACACGAACCTTCGGAGGTCTGCGCTGGTTTCTTTGCGCTGGACCCCCCCCCTCCCCGGCGCGCATCCAGAGCCAGGGGCGGCGCCAGAGACACCGCCAGAGGAGCCCAAGCGCCGACCCGAGAAATCCGCGCAGACCTCCGACAATGTGTGTATGCTTTTGTGCCACATGCTCTTCCTTCGTCGCCCGCCGCGCCCCCCGCCTCCGCGGCGCGGACGGCCTCGTTGAGGCGCCGCACCAGGAAGCCGAAGACCGCGCCGTACAGGTGGCGCGCCAGGGCGTCCCGGCTGTCGGAGGCCTTCGCGACGGGCAGCGGGCTCGTGATCGTGCCCCCGTCGCGGCCTGGCACCCTCCGCGTCTGCCGGCACAGCGCGCCCTCGAGCCTCGCCGGCTCCACCCCCAGCAGTCGGCACGCGTGCGCTAGCGAGGCCATGGAGGCGCCCCGCCGCACGGCCTCGGACCCCTCGGAGTTGCCCGGCGGCGCGGCGAAGGCAACGTTGCCCAGGTGCAACACGGCCATCAGCGCGCCGAGCACGCCCGAGATCTCGGGCTCCGAGACGCCGTGCGCCCGCATCGCGCCCAGAGTCGCGGCGAAGTCCACCGACCTTAGCCGCCCCGATGCCTATACGACCACCCTTCGGGCGCGAAGGAGGCTGAGTGGGGGGAACCAACTCACGACAACTGCGATTACTGTGATGGTGTCGATGGTGACGATACATGATGACGTGCTTGAGCCAAACTGCTGTAATGATGGTGGTGGGGGTGATGGTACTGCTATCTGCCTCGGCGATGCTGGGATGATGACGATGATGGTGATGGTGATGCTGATGATGATGCTGATGATGGTGACATTCGAAAGCCGACAGCCATCGGAGAACCCTCCAACAACCATCTGGACACTGGCGAGACAACCGCGGTACGAGCACGGGATCATTGAGAGACCATTGGGGCACCACTGGGACATCATAGGGACACCATCGAAACACCATCGGGAGGAACACCTCAAGACGCTGCGGGGGCAAATAAATGACACCATCGGGACACCATCGGGGCACCATCGGAACAACATGTGATCACCATCGGGACACCATCTGGACACCGCCATGAGAATATGCTGATCTCACTATTGATATCACCATCGGCTACTCTATCACTCTATCGGTCTCACTATCGGGTCTCACGATCGATCGATCTCACTATCGATCGGTCTCATTACCCGTCGATCTCACTACCTACTTATCTATCTATCGCACGGGTCAACCATCGGGACGACCATCGGGGCACCATGAGGACACCATCGGGACACCACCTGGACACCATCGGGACACCATCGGGGCACCATGGGGAACACCATCGGGACAACATCGGGACACCATCAGAACACTATCGGGACACCATCGAGACACCATCAGGACACCATGTAGACACCATGTGGACACCATGGGGACACCATGTGGACACCATGGGGACACCAAGTGGACACCATCGGGGCACCATCGGGACACCATCGGAACATCATTGGAACACCATCGGGACACCATCGGGACACTGTCTAGACACCATCGGCACCATCGGGACACCCCCCGGCCACCGCCAGCCAACCAGGGGGCACAACATCTCTTGGCCCAGTTTGCCCTAGCCACGGCGGCTTCACTCTGCTCGCCCGCCCACGCAGCTTCGCCTCGCCCGCACGCAAGACACGAACGCGAAACCGAAACCGACTTCCCAGTGGGGGGTCTCCATTTCACTTTGATCTCACCCCCCACCGTACGACGCAACAGGCAACCCGTAGCGCGTTGACACAGCACGTGCCGCATCAACACGCAACGCGTTGACACGGACGTGTTGAACAAGGTACGTGCGTCGCACTTCAAAACGGGCGTATCAAGGCAGCGAAGCCCCCGACTCGTCGCGCCCGTCGTCGAGCGTGACGCAGCGGCTGCGCCTCAGGTACTCGAAGTCCTCTGGCCCGAAGGCCGCCGCGCCCCCGAGGGACAGGCCGTCGCCCGCGGCCGGGCCAGCGGGTGCGTCGCGGGAGGCCGCCGCGAGGGCCTGATAGAACACGTGGAAGCTGCGCTCCCCCTCCTTCGGTGGGGTTCAACGGCAAGTTCGTGTCATGACGACCCCGGCGTTGGTTTCTGACACCGCGTGAACCGCTCAACCTCGAACGATGGACAGCCTTTCGATCGCCAGACCGTTCCATATGAGCCGATTCTGGGCCACCGCCTTCGCCCCACCTTGAACGCCCGCGCCCGGGTCACAGCCGAGTCGGCACGACACGAATCTACCGCAAAGGTATCCATGGCCCAATGCGTCTCCAGCATTTCGCTCCATTCTGAAGCTCGTGTGCCCTCTGGGCCTCGTGAGGGGTGCTCTGGAGGCAGAGGAGGCCTCCTCGGAAATCCGCTGATCTGGCGTGTGAGTTTGAAAATGTCTCAGCTACAGCCTACAGCCTAGAGCCTGAGCTTCAGCTCTTCTGGTAGGGGGGGGCCGGGTGGGCTCTGCCAGGGAAGGGGGGGAGAGGGGGGGGGATGAGTTGTGGTCCGCTCTCGGGGGGGGAGGGGGGCGGGGGGGGGGGGGGGCTTTTCTGGGCCCATGAGGGCCCCAAGACGAGCGAAGAGGGCCCCAAGACGGCCCCGGAAGCCCGCGAGACGCCCAAAGAGCGCTCCAAAACGCCGACGATGACCTCCAGACGGCCCAAGAGGCCGCCGCGACGCTCCAAGAAGCCTCCAAGAGGCCTCAGAAGAGGACCCTCAGAGGCCAAAACCATCAACTTTACGATGGTTTTGGAAGGATTCTGGCCTTCCCGCCTTTTCTGCTTCCCGACGCTCGAAGACGGCCCCAGAGGCCCCCAATATCGCCCCAAGACGGCCCAAGAGGCTCTCAAAATGGCCCCAAGACGGCCCAAGAGAGCTCCAAGACTGCCCCCAAAAAACCCAAGACGGTCCCAAAAGCTCTCAAGACGGCTCCAAGAGGGGAACCAGACGGGGAACCCGAACGGAAATTTCGAGCCCTCGGCCTCCAGAAGCCCCCAAGAGGCCCCCAAGAGAGTCCCAAGAGGGTCCCAAGAGGTCCCAAGAGGCCCCCAAGAGCCCCTTAGCAGGACCCAAGAGGCCGATAAGAGGCCCCCAATAGGCCCAAAAGAGGCCCCGAGGGTCCCCACAACGGCCCCCAGGATGCCTCAAAAGTGTACCCATGAGACCCCCGAGAGACCTACCACGAGATCCCAACGAACACTAAAGAGCCCTCCGACACCACCCAGGCACGGTGGCGGCATTTGCTGAAGGCCAATACATAATCGTAAACGTCGCCGTCATCGTCATCATCATAATCAGCCTCCTCTTCCTCCTCCTCCGACCGTTGTCGTCGTCATCGTCCATCCCAACAATAGCGTCAAAAGCGCCCCGGATCGGCGGCACTGGCCGGAGGCCACTACAATCCTGGGAAATGGATAACAATATTCTAGTTCGCGCGCGCGGGGCCGCCCCTGGGGTCCCTGGACGAAGAATACCCCGGCAAGTCCCGGCAAGGTCCTGGCAAATCCCAGCAAGGTCCCGGGCAGGTCCCAGCAGGCTCCCAAGAGCGTTGCAGGAGCGCTTCAAGTGGCCTCCAGGAGAGCTCAACGTGGCCCGAGACGGCCCGATGACGCCAACGATGGCCTCCAGACAGCCCAAAGCGCCTGCAAGACGCCTTCAGAAGCCTCCAAGAGACCTCCCAAGAGAACCCACAGAGGCAGAAATTAAATATTTTGCTGTAGTTCTTTTGATGTGGCGTTCTCGCCCTGGGAGCTTACCGGCGCTCCAAGACGGCCCAAGAGGCTTCCAGGATCGCCCCAAAAGGGACCCCTCACGATTCCTGAGGGGGAGGGCGGGGTTCACTTCGTGGGGGGTAGGGGTAGGGTTCGCATGTGGCCCCCTAAGGGTCTGTTCTGGCCACGGCGAGCCTCGGCTTCGAACAGGCCCTCGACCCAGACATACAGGAACGGCCGAAAGCCAGAGCCCCTCCTGAGCCCGAATGGGTCCTCATTTCAACGTCTTGGCTGTCCGCAAAAACCTGGCTCCATCACCCCGGCGACGCCAACATACCTAGGACCCACGGGGGGCCATCTGAAGGAAAGCATTCCCGGGGCGCGCCGAGGAACCGAGGGGGAACGGCTTCCGCGGAAGAACGATATCCTTGGCGGAGGGGTCGGGCACGGGGGTTACCCCTGCCTAACATTCCGGAAGAGAAATTAACTCCCAGCCGCACTAGGGAAGTGTATTAGTATTGCTTGCACGCTATTGCGTCCTATATCCGAGGTCGACATTCGATACGGTTTCCTTATTTCTTGATCGCGATGCTATTCTGCTTCTGTACTCCCACGTCGCGATCCTAGTGTTTCCTTCTTCATGAGTAGCGAGTGTATACTGTTTCCATGAATGCCTGAATCCCAATTCGATAAGACTAGCTGTACTGCAGGACAAGGTGCACTCTAGGAGCAGCTTCGCGCCAGTACATGATGGTTCCGATTGCACTCACGTGCCATGTGCACTCTAGCCAGAGGGGCTCATGGGTTCCGCGCGCGGAAGAAAAAATAAATCCGCCGATCCGGCTTGTGAGTTTCAAGGAGTCTCAGCTACAGCCTCGAGGCTGAGCCTCAGCCTCTGGGGGGGTTGCCGGGGTGGCTCTGCCGGGGAAGGGGGGGTGGGGGGGGGGGGGTGCGAGTTTCCGGCGGATGCGTTTTTTGACACCCCTCACAAGGATCGTGGCCTCCGAGGGGGTTCCGAACTCGAGTACCACCCCTCCCGCACCAAGAGGCTCCGAGGAGGCCTCCAAGAGGCCCCAAGGGGCGCAGAAGAGGCCCCCAAGAAGCCCCAAGAGGCTCCCAAGAGACCCCCAAGAGGCCCTCTAGTGGCCCCAAGAGGCCCAAGAGGCCCCCAAGAAGCCCCAAGAGGCGCCCAAGAGGCCCCCAGAAGTCCCAGCCAACCACGAGATCCCAACCAGCATCCATGAGGCCTCTGACCCACCACCCACGCACGGTGGCGGGATAGGCCGACGGCCACTGGATCCGCCGCCCCCTGCTTGCAGGGGTGCACGGCGTGCTGGACGAGCTGTTAGGTTTTGGTTTTGGTTCTTTTTCCAAAAGAACTCTCCAGTGGGCTCCGGCAGAACCCGCCACCGTGCGCAAAAACGGCCGTTTCGCTCGGGACATCCTCAACAAATCGCGAAGATGGCCCAAGATGGCCTCCAAGTCCGCCCGAGATGGTCCAAGACGGCCTCCAAAACGGCCCAAGAGAGTCCAAGACGGCCCAAGACGGCCCAAGAGGCCCCCCAGAGGCCTCCCAGACGGCCCAAGAGGCCTCCAAGAGGTCCTCCAGGAGAGTCCGAAGAGGCCAAAATCATTGATTTTCCCTTGGTTTTTGAAGGATTTTGGCATTTGCGCCTTTTCGGCTCTCCGACGGCTCAAGACGGCCCAAGAAGCCCCCAAGATCGCCCAAGAGGCCCCCAAGAGAGCCCCCTGATGGCCCAAGTGGCCTCCAAGATGGCCCCTAGAGGGCCCCAAGACGGCCCAAGAGGCCTCCAACACGCCCAAGATGGCCTCCAAGACGCCCAAGATGGCCTCCAAGACGGCCCTGGAGCGCCCCAAGAGGGTCCCCCGTTGGCCCAGACAGGCCCCCAAAACGGCTCCCGACGGCGTCAGACGTGCCAGGAACCCACCAAGATGGCCGAAGTTGGCTCGAAGCTGGCCCAAAAGGGCCCAAGAGGCCCCCAAGAGGGCCTCCAGGAAGGCCAAAAGATGCCAAAATCACTGATTTTCCCAAGGTTTTTGATGGATTTGGGCATTTCCCTTCTTTCGGCCTTCCGACGGCCCGAGACGGCCCAAGAGCCCCCAAAGATCGCCGAAAGATCGCCCAAGAGGCCTCCAAGACGGCGACGATGACCATCAAGACGCCCACGTGTTCCCCGAAGGCTTTCCAAACCGATTCGGGGAACACATGGTCCGATGGCTTGGCAGGTCTGGCCTCAACGTTCGGCCACATAGGCGCTTCCACAAAGGCAGGGGGCGGCGGTGATTCGCCGTAGGCGTCTTCGATCCGCCGCCCCCTGCTTGCAGGGGTGCACGGCGTGCTGGACGTTTCAGGTTTTGGTTTTGGTTCTTTTTCCAAAAGAACTCCCCAGTGGGCTCCGGCCCGTCCCGCCACCGTGCCCAAAAACGGCCGTTTCGCTCGGGACATCCTCAAAAAATCGCGAAGATGGCCCAAGATGGCCTCCAAGTCCGCCCGAGATGGTCCAAGACGGCCTCCAGGACGGCCCAAGAGAGTCCAAGACGGCCCAAGACGGCCCAAGAGGCCCCCCAGAGGCCTCCCAGACGGCCCAAGAGGCCTCCAAGAGGTCCTCCAGGAGAGTCCGAAGAGGCCAAAATCATTGATTTTCCTTGGTTTTTGAAGGATTTTGGCATTTGCGCCTTTTCGGCTCTCCGACGGCTCAAGACGGCCCAAGAAGCCCCCAAGATCGCCCAAGAGGCCCCCAAGAGAGCCCCCTGATGGCCCAAGTGGCCTCCAAGATGGCCCCTAGAGGGCCCCAAGAGGGCCCAAGAGGCCTCCAACACGCCCAAGATGGCCTCCAAGACGCCCAAGATGGCCTCCAAGACGGCCCTGGAGCGCCCCAAGAGGGTCCCCCGTTGGCCCAGAAAGGCCCCCAAAACGGCTCCCGACGGCGTCAGACGTGCCAGGAACCCACCAAGATGGCCGAAGTTGGCTCGAAGCTGGCCCAAAAGGGCCCAAGAGGCCCCCAAGAGGGCCTCCAGGAAGGCCAAAAGATGCCAAAATCACTGATTTTCCCAAGGTTTTTGATGGATTTGGGCATTTCCCTTTTTTCGGCCTTCCGACGGCCCGACACGGCCCAAGAGCCCCCAAAGATCGCCGAAAGATCGCCCAAGAGGCCTCCAAGACGGCGACGATGACCATCAAGACGCCCACGTGTTCCCCGAAGGCTTTCCAAACCGATTCGGGGAACACATGGTCCGATGGCTTGGCAGGTCTGGCCTCAACGTTCGGCCACATAGGCGCTTCCACAAAGGCAGGGGGCGGCGGTGATTCGCCGTAGGCGTCTTCGATAAATGCTGAGTGAGAGGAGGGGAGGGAAAAAGAGAGGAGGGACGAGGGCGAAGAAGGATCACATCAGTCGGAGCGCCCCGGATCGGCGGCACTGGCCGAAGGCCACTACAATATGTGCGCCGCCCGGGGTCCCAAATTTGACGGGTCGCCGCGAAAATGGATCCCCCGCGGGAGGAAGAAACATCCGGCCGTGTGGTCGGGTCGGCTGCACGTAAGAGTGACCCTGGGCAAGAGTGACCTTTGGTGGGCGTTCTTTTAGGGGGCGCGAGGAGGCCAGGATGCCAAACACAAGCGCGCAAGACGCTACCATCGCACAGAGCGCGGCGATCGGGGGACCCCACCTGAGCGCGCACCAAAGGTCACTCCGGCGAAAGGTCACTCTTACGTGTAGTCGATTGGGGACTCGGACTCGGACTCGGACTCGGCCTGCTTCATGCACCGCGGGGGTGCTGCAGGGTGGGGCCGAAGCGCCCAACAAATGCAAATAACAGTGAAACAAATTCAGCATATAGTGAGACTACAACGGACAATAACAAAATGCGTGACGAATGCAACTATGACCTGTGTACTCGCCGGCCGGCCGCTCATGTAATCGATTGGGGGGGTCAGGCATATGTCGCGGGGGCGACCCGGCTCCTGCTGCGAAGTGACCCGGACCTTCTCCAGCAGGTATGTGTGCGTGCGGGCGCCGACCAGCCTCGGCGGGCAGGCCAGGGCCGCTCCGCCGCTCGGCCGCCGCCAGGAGGCCCCGCGCCCGAACTGGAGCTCGATGAACTTGCCGAAGCGCGAAGAGTTCTCCAGGGGAACAAACAGTGACACACGCGTAAACCTTCGGAGGTCCGCGCAGATTTCTTGGATCTGTGCCAGAGCCCCCAGGGCAGCGTCTCCGGCGCCGACCCTGATGCGCTCCGCGCGCCAAGCAAGGGGAGTCCAGCGCCGATCCAAGAAATCCGCGCGGGCCTCCGACAAATTATGCTTACGTCTTTGTTTGTTCCTCGGTTCTCGTTGCGTAGCGTCTTCGCATTGCCCATCGCCTCCAGCACCGGGATCGACTGCAGCACCTGCCGCTCGACGTCCGACATCGACGACTCCGCCCCGCCGCCACCAGCCAGCGCCAAGAACCGCATCACGAATTTGGTGGTCTCGGTCTTACCCGCGCCGCTCTCCCCGGAGACCAGCACCGTCTGGTGGACCCTTCGGTGCCACACGCCGTAGTAGGCGGCCTGGGCGACCCCGTAGATGTGGGGAGCGGAGCTGCCGCTCCCCGAGGGGGCCGCCGCTGCTGCGGCCACCTCTTCTGCGGGGGGCTCCGCGAAGCGCGCCAACTGTTCCGCGCCGTAGAGGCCCGGCAGCTCCCGGAACGGGTTCACCGCCAGGAGCACCGGGCCCGTCAGCGTGTACACCAGGCCCTCCTTGAAGCGCAGCTGCAGCGCGTGCAGGATGGCCGGCTCGTGCAGCAGGGGCAGGTGGCCCAAGTCGCTGCAGGACAGCGCTCCCCCTGAGCATCGTTTAGCCAATCCCCTATTCCTACTGGTGTAGCCTTGGCCCCACTGGCCGACTTGCCAAACCCGGTCGGGATACATGCATGTTCAATCGGGTTTCGCGTGGCCTATCCCAACCTGGGAGGGTGGACTAGTCTGAGGTACCATGGCCCAGCGTCGAGGAACTACAAATGGCAAAGACATCAACTGATGGAGGTCCGCGCGGATTTCTCGAACCGGCGCTGGACTCCACTGCCTGGCGCGCGAAGCGCGCGCGGGGCGGCGCCACCAAGGGGCTCCAGCGCTCCCCAAACAAATCCGCGCGGAATTCCGAAATGTTAGGTTGTTGTCATGTGCTGTTCCTCGACAGTGGGGGTCCGTCCGTCCGGCGGTGGCTCGCGCTGTCCCGCGGTGTCCCGTGGTGTCCCGTGGTGTCCCGTTGAGTGGAATCGATAGTGAGATCGATATTGAGATCGATGTGGCGCCCCGAGGTGTCCCGTGGTGTCCCAAAAAATCAAATCGATAGTGAGATCGATAGTGATCGACAGGTGTCCCGTGGTGTCTCGTTGAGTGAGATCGATTGTGAGATTGATAGTGAGATCGATCGTGAGATCGATCTCGTGCCCCCAGGTGTCCCGTGGTGTCCCGAAAAGTGAAATCGATAGTGAGATCGATAATGAGATCGACAAGTGTCCGTGGTGTCCCGTGGTGTCCCGTTGAGTGGAATCGATAGTGAGATCGATGTGGTGTCCCGACGTGTCCCGTGGTCCGATGGTGTCCCTTTGAATGAGATCGATAGTGAGACCGACAGTGAGACCGATCGTGAGATCGAGAGGTGTCCCGCGGTATCCCGTGGTGGCCCGTGGTGTCCCGTTGTTCCCCGTGGAATGAGATCGATAGTGAGATCGATAGTGAGATCGACAAATGTCCCGTGGTGTCCCATGGTGTCCCGTTGAGTGAGATCGATCGAGTCAGATGTTGGTCCCCCCCCTCTCGCCCCCACACAACCTCCTTATCACCCGAAGGGTGGTCGTATAGGTATATACGCTAGAACCATCGCGCGCTTCGCGCGCGCCCAAGTTCTAACTAGGCTTGATGGGCGAACACATGGAATATCATCCTTGTCGTATCTTGCATCCAAAGACTCGCTTGGAGGCCCTGCGCAAGCCTCGGAATCGCATAGAAGGGGAACCGCGGAAACGCAAACATCATTAATTGCCGCTCGGCATTCAACGATTTGGGGCCCTCGAAGGCTTCCTTTTTTTTTTGGGGGGGGGGGTTCTTCAGAGGCCTTAAGTGTGGTCAAGTGTGCAAGAATAGACAGAGGGCGAAAACGGAATGGTGGGGTTTCCCTTTTTTCTCAAGTTGTAGTGCATGGGCTGTGGGTTAGACGTTTTCTGCAGGCAGGCCACGGTCTGTTGGGATGCCTCTCGGGGTCTTCGTGCAAAAATAAGCAGGGGGTGAGTTTGCAAAAAAGGAATTCGAAAATGTCAACAATGGTTTCAGGGGCAGCCAAGAGGACACGAAGAGAATCCAAGAGAGTGCCAAGACAGCGTCAGCGAGTTCAACAGCATTCCCGAAACATTTGTGCATGTGGCCCCGAAGTCTTGATGGGGCTCGAGGAGGAGGATAGGGAGTAGGAGTCCCAACTTGAGAAAAAAAAGGAATCTCTGAAATCCGTTTCTTTTTCAAATTCCTCGGTCTTGGAACGTTGGGGGCCAGAAAACGTGAGAAGGCGAAACCATTACACAAAAACAATTGGAAAGTAACGATTGCACCCTCTTCGGGCTCTCTCGGGACGGCTCTCGAAGCTCTCTTGGGCTGTTTTGGGAGCCTCGTCGGTTTTTGGGGCCTCTCCGGGGTCTGGGGTGTGTTGGAAGCCTTTGGGGGGTCCCCGGGTCCTCTCGGAGGTCTCTGGCGGCCTCCTGCTCCCGCTCTTGGGCTCATCTTGGGCCTGGTCTGGGGTGGTCTGGAGCTGTCTGGGGCGCCTCTTCGGCAATCGTGGGGCCGTCTTGGCCCGTCTTGGGGCCGTCTTGGGGGCGTCTTGGGGGCCTCTTGGGCGGTCTTGGTGCGGTCTTGGGGGCCTCTTCGGCCGTCTTGGAGCGTTGGAAGCATGAAATGGGGAGAAGGCCAACAACCCGGGAACAAAACAATGACAATTTACAATTGTAGGTTCTCTGGGCGCTCTCGGGAGGCCTCTCGGAGCTTTCTTGAAGTCTCTTGGAGGCCTCCTGGGAGCCTAGAGAGCCGCCCGAAAACTATCCTGGGTTCCTTGGGAGCGTCTTGGGCAATTCTTCTACGTTCTGGAAGTTTCTTGGGGTCGTCTTGGGCTGTCTTTGGGCATTGAGGGAGCTCCCCGGGAGGCCGGAAAGCGCGGTGCCAGGAGCGCAATCGAGATTTGAACGAGGTGGAGGACGCCCCGGGAGGGGGCCATGCGTAATATATATATATATATATATATATATATAATATATATATATATAATATATATATATAATATATAGATAGAGAGAGAGAGATATATATTATATGTATATTATTATATATATATTTAATATATTTTTTTTTTTTTTTTTTTTTTTTTTTTTTAAAAAAAAAAAAAAAAAAAAAAAAAACTACCAGTGCGGGCCCTTCGGGAGAGACGGAACGGCTGCAGCCGATCGGGAAAAAGGTAGCGAGCGTGACGAGGCCTTTCATTTCTTTTTCGCCCAGTTCGGGCCCACAACCCAAGGTGACTTGCGAAGACGGTTGGCCGAGCACCATAGACCATGGCACGCAGGTCCTCGCGATCGGCGAGCACTCGGCACCAACAGTCTGGCCAGACCTGAATTTAATATCCATTTCGCAAGCGTTTTTGCCGGGGCGGGCAGGGCGGGGTGGCAGAAAGGCTTGAGGATTCAAGGCAGCGGAAGGGGCAGGGGCAAGTGCACAAGCGTCGCGAGCAAATGCAATGCAATTGAAAGGGCCCCCGTACCAGCGCGGGCCCCTCGGGAGAGACGGAGCGGCGGCAGCCTATCGGGAAAAAATAAAAGGTAGCGAGCGTGACGAGACCTTTCGTTCCTTTTTCGCCGAGCTCAAGCCCACAACCCAGGGTGACTTGCGAAGCCGGTTGGCCGAGCACCAGAGACCAGGGCACGCCGGTCCCCACGATCGGCGAGCACTCGAAACCAACAGTCTGGCCAGACCTGAATTCAAGATCCCATACCGCCGGAGTGTGAATCCCATGACGTCTCCATTGGCTAGCCGAAGGAAATCTCAGGGGCGCGGTCAGGCCAAGAAAGGGAGCTGCCTGGCCTCTGCGCGCTTTGCCTCAGCCTTCACGGCCGCCGACAGTCGCCTGAAGGAGGCGAAAGCGCGGCCGCTCTTCTGGCACCCCTGGGCGGAGCGGAAGCCGGCCCATCTCCCGCGAGACTGGATGTCGGCAAGCGTGCGGGCCCCACGGAGGTAGTCCTCGGACGGCCCGCCATGCCGGGGGAGATGAGCCGTCACCTTGGAAGGAAGTCTGACCGCGGCGGCCGCCCTCTTCAGCATGCGGTTGTAGCTCGCGTAAGTGTGAAGGAACATCAAGCGGCCCTGCTGGGCCTTGTTGGCGGCCCTCGCCAAGGCGACGAAGGCCCCGGCCACGCCGACGCGGGACTGGCTGTCGATGAGCACGATGTCGTCCTGCAGGCCGGTCTTGGCGACCTATGTGCTGTCGCCCATGACCAGCGCGGAGGCGCCAACCACCGCGCCCATCTCGTTGTAGCCCGAGCCGGCGCTGGGCTGCGGCAAGAGGCAGCACGGGGGAGAAGGTCGAGCAGCTCGCCGGGCGAAGGTAGGTGGCAAACTGGAGCACCAGCCCTCGGGCGGCCTGCAGGCCCTCCTCGGTCTTGAGCTTCGTCGAGTACTCGGCCATCAAGCAAGCGGCCGCCCAGCGCAGCGGCTCCGAGGTGACGTCCGGCCCCAGCTTGTCCCAGCCAGAGAGGGCGCCCTTAGCCTTGGGGAAGACGTCGGGCGCCCGAAGCGAGACGCCGAAGCGGTGGGCGAGCGCGGCCAGCGTGTGGCGGGCCGCGACCTTGCTGCCAGCTCCCAGAAAGAGCTGCTCGAAGTACTCCTCCAGCACGGTGTCCACCAGCGGCAAATCCTTGCCCGCCCAGCAGTCGGCGGCGACCCCCATGGCGGCGGCAAAGGCCAGCACGCCGGCGGCGCAGCGCGCCTGCGTGGCGGGTCGCACCTGCGAGCGCCGAAGGAAGCCTGGCGCCGTGTCAGCAGGCGGGCGCCTGGCCAACGCGGCCGGCGGCCTGCCCCGGCCCCGCGCCCGGCCGCGCCCGCGGCCACGGGCGGCCGAGCTGGCGGCCCCAGCCCTCGGCGTCGCGGGGCCAGAGCGAGGCCCACTTCCGCGGGCAGCCGGGGCAGTCAAGGGACGGCTGGAGGCCGCCCAACTTTGCGGCACGGCGGAGCTCAGCCTCCCAATGGCCGGGCAACAGTGGATCACCATCCTGCCGCCAAGCGGCTGACGGCGCCGCGCGCCCCAGGGCTCGGGCGGCGCCGTGACAGGCGCCGGGCGGGTCGGCGCCAGCAAGGGTCGTGCGCCAGCACTGCTTGAGCCGCCCCTGGTGGTCGCGGACCTTGACCTTGCCCTGGAGGTACTCGTGAGCGTGGCCCCCAAGACATCGTCTGTCCAATGGCCCCAATTCCAGAACGTCCGACACAATGCGAGTAGGCTTCT
Source organism: Prorocentrum cordatum (assembly GCA_963575745.1). Taxonomy (NCBI): domain Eukaryota; class Dinophyceae; order Prorocentrales; family Prorocentraceae; genus Prorocentrum; species Prorocentrum cordatum. Next base: position 35,819 of record CAUYUJ010021632.1, read on the forward strand.
GGTACGGGGCCCCGCAGCGACAGCAGTCGCACACCACGGAGACCCGTCCATGCTTGGCCAGGAACTCCCGGAGAAGCGCCCAAGAGCCGTGAGCCTCGTGGGTTCTCCAAGGACCAACGAACGCCACGTTGGACGCACAGTCGGAGAAGACGAAGCGTGACGTGAGCACAGCGCCGACCGGCACGAATGGCAGACGCATCATTGGCTCCACGACGGGCAACTGACCAGGGAGCGCAGGGGGTCCCGAAGTGCACAAACCAGACCTTGCGAGACACGATCCACTTGCGCACAACGGACTCGATGCCGGGCCGAAGAATGCCCCCCCAGCCCCCGAACTTGACGTCGATCGGGCAGGCGACGGCAAGTCCGAGATGCGCGAGAGCCCCCGTCCACCGAGCACAGCCTGGGAAGACCTCCAGAGCCGCGCTGCGTGCGCGAGGTCGAAACGCAGGAGCCCGAGCCGGCCCATCCGCGACGAACGGCGGCGGCGGAGGGGGCGGCAGCCCAGGGTGACTTCTCGCCCCGTTTCGGCCAGGCCGAGCGTCCAAACGGTATGTGCTAGCAGCAGGCGGACCGCGAGGCGTCGACCCGGCGCGCGTGCGCGGTCCGACGCGGCCGAGCGTCGGGGCAAAAGGCGGCCGACCGCGGCCCGTTCTTGCCGCAGGCCCCCTGCCGGCCTCGGCGGGGGCGGCGCGCGGGGCCGCGGCGGCCGCCTACGCTGGCGCAGCGCCGGTGGCGGAGGATCGGGGGCTTCGCCCCCTCTCCGACGGCCCCCGAGGGGGGCCAGGGGCCCCGTCCGCCGCTGAAGCCGCCGGCAGATCTGGCGCGGCGTCGGGGGCCGGGCGACGCGGCCGCGCCCGCGCGCCGCTGCCCGGGGCGGCACGCGCCCTGGGGCGCCATCCTCGACCCCGCGTCGCTGGGGTTGCGCCCCGTGTCGAGGTGGCGCCGCCGCCAAAAGATCCCGCGGGCGATCTGGTAGGCGGCGGCGCGCCGGCACAGGCAGGCGAGCCCGCGATCCACGGCTCGGCCCTTCTCAACAGAGATCGAGGAGCTCCGACATGTTATCCCCCAGGCTGAGCAGCCGGGAGTTGCGGCGGTCGACCTGCCGCGCAGCGCGCCGGGGCCCGCCCAAAGCGATGCGGCCCTCCAGCAAGTGGATGGGGCCGCCTCGCCGCCGGGCTCCCTCGACGATGAGCGACCAGCCCTTGGCGTCCACGAGGTCGTCGGGGACGGCGAGCCCCGCGGGCCTCGCGGCGGGCTGGAGCCGGCCCTTGAACGCGCCGCGGGCCCCTTCCGTGAAGCGCGGCGGGGGTGGCGCCCAAACGGCCGCCCCAGCGGCGCCCGGCGGCTCCCCCAGCACCCCTCCAGCGCCAGGAACCCAGCCAGGCGTGAAGGTGTCGTCGCGCGCCGGGTCGGGCCGCTTCTCGCCAGGGACGAACCTCCACCTCTCACGGGTGGCCGCCAGACCCCGCAGAAGCCGAGCGTCAGCGCGACAACGGTGAGGGGCGCGCCCGGCCTCGGAGGAGTCGGAGCACAAGAGCAGCGAGGACATCGGCCGGTCCAGGGAGACGACGGCCTGGAAGATGAGCCCCCTGAAAACTGGAATCTCCCGCCGAGCCGCGGCGGGCAGGGCAGCGGGGGGGCCCTGGCTGTGGCGATCCACGAGCCCGTACAGCAGGTAAAAGACCGACAGGGCGGGCCGAAGCAACCGGAAGTGCTGCGCGCAGTGCTCGAGGAACACGCGGATCTGCCAGGCCGCCCGCGGGGCCCCAGGTCGCTCGAGCTCCCGGCGCGCCAGGTAGAGCCGCCAGGCGCGATGGTCCGAGTGCCGGGGCCGCCGCCGCTTCCCATCGTACTGGACGCCGACGGTGGAGAAGTGCGTGGACGGCCCCTCAACATCGTGGCGCGCGATGCCGAGCGAGTCGAGCTTGCGCTTCGCTGCGCCCAGCGCGTCGCCGACGTCGGTGCTCGACAGGCCCTGGAACGAGACGTCGTCGACGTAGACCGAGCCAGTCGGCCGCGACGGCGCCGCGACAGGGGCAGGCTGCTTGTCAAGCACCACCCGGCGGGCGCCACTGGGCAGCGTGTCCGAGGCCCAGCGCGTGACGGACGAGTGCACGGCCCAGAAGAGCGCCCGCGGCCAGCCCATGGCGACCCCGCGGAAGACCGGGAAGACGAGCTCGTCGGGGTCGACCAGGGAGGGCCCCTCTGGGGACCAGATGTGGGCGACGCCGTAGTCCGCAGCCCTCTCCGGGAAGTCCACGCCGAAGTCCTCGGCAACCCGCTCCGAGAAGAACTGGTAGAACGAGTCCTGAAGGTCGAGGGAGGCCCCGAAGATCTGGGGCGGCGCGCCGTCGGCGCCCCGCCACCCAGCATCCGCAAGCGCCGCGTCGGACCAATCCTGGTCGCCGAGGGCGGCGGGGGCCCCCGGGGCGGCGTGCGGGGGGGCCCAGCGAGTGCGGTTGACGTCCCGAGCGTCGACCGCCAGGCGGATCCAGCCGCCCATCTTCTCGACGAAGAAGCACCCCACCCCTCGACCTGATGCGCCGGCGGAAGCCGACGAGGCCGCGGGCCGCGAGCCCGAGCAGGAACATCTTGCGGAGGCGGGCGTCGCTGGCCAGCCGCGCGCCCCAGTGCGGCGTGACCGGCGGCTCGAGCTCGAGGTCCTGCCCCACAACGCGGTCGGGCATGCGGATGTAGGCATCGGGGTCGCGGAAGGCGTCCGCGACAAACTTGGGGCAGACCTCCTCGACGTCGCGGGGCATGGCGGTGGGCTGCCAGAACTTGAGCTTGGACTCGTCGTGCGGGGCGACCTTGCAAGGCGCGCCACCGTAGAGCGAATCGGACTTGAGGAGCGCTCCACGAGGACGAAGGCCAGCCGGGCGAGGGCCGCACTCCGCCACGTACCTGCCGAGCTGCCGGGGGCGCGAGGACGATCGTCGCCAAGCCCGATGACCCAAGATCGGCTGCGCCGCCCGGCCCGCGGCCGGCCCAGCGCGCCGCGCTAGCGGCGAGGCTGTTGACCGATCGGACAGCCTCTCGAACACGGCGTTCGCGAGAACGACGCTGAAGAACCCGCTGGCGCAGGTACCGCGGCGCCCCGCTGAGGTCGACCGGCGGGCCAGGCCCCGGGACCGAGAGGGGCAGCGGGTCCCCGTGCGAAGATCGGGCGCCCGAAGCCATGGCGAGGAAGGCGATGAGGCGGCCGCGGCGGATGCCCCCGCGGCGGCAGCCGGGCTGGGCGGGGCGCCGCAGGGCGCCCGGCCCAAGGTGGGGGCCGACTGGCCCCCGGTCACTTGCTGCCGTCGGCCCCGCCGCCCTTGGGCCCCTTCGGGGGCGCCTTTGGCTGCGCGGCCGTCCTGTCGTCCTGCCATTGCCGATTCGCCTTCGTGGTAGGGCCCGAGCTCGGGCCTGATCGCCCACCCGGCCGTCGAACTCCGGCAGCACCATCCCGCCGGTGTCGTCGACGGCCGCGTCGAGGATGAGCTCGAGGCCCTCGAAGTCTGGGGCCCGAGGGTTTTTGCGCGCGGCGGCCTCCAGTTGCTTGAGCCGCCGGATGAGGTACTCCGCAGCCGCAATATTGAACAGGTCCGGCTGGTCGAACTGCTGCTTCATACGGAGCGCCACGCATATCATGTGGTGCTCCCGAGCCACGTCGCTTCGCTCGGCCACACCACTGCGCCGGAGCCAGGTCGCGTGGTGCTCCTCCCGGTTGCCCGCCGCCGTCGCGCAGGGCAAGAGCGGCCTCCTTCGCGGCCCTCTTGCCCTGCAGCTGCCAACCTGCAGGAATCGTCGCCTCCTTCATCCGCCGGACCGAATCGCGGAAGTCGATGAACCTGCCACCGTCCGGGCCCCTCTCGTCGCCAACGATGCGTGGGTCCCGTCCGTCGCCACCACGAGCTCGAGCGAGGTAGCGGTCGAAGCTCCCGCCCTCCGGCACCTCCGCTGCATGGGGCCAGACGTCGTCGAGCCGCACGAGACCGACATCCCCGCGCCGAACCACGACCTCCTCGTCGGCCAGGGCCTGCTGCGGCACCTCTTCGCCGAAGTGGGACGAGGTCGGATCGCTGACGTACCACTTGTCGCTGGGGAGGCCTGGCACGATCGACGGCAAAGCCGAGGATCCCAGCGAGCGCCCGGGCCTCCTGCAAGTAAGCCTGCTTGTCCTCCGGCGGCACGTCGTCGAAGGCGTAAATGTTCCCCGCGTGCCGCGGGGGAAAGGAGCCCGACCTCCGGAAGGCAAGGACCCTGAAGCCGGACAGGTCGGCGAAGCCCACCTCGCAGTCCGGCGTCAGCCAGATCCACTTCTGAGCGTCGCCCTTCACCAACAGGACCCAGGTGCCACTGGAAGTTCGGGTCCGCATCGAACCGAACGAGGCACTGGAGGAACGGCGTGTCCAACGCTCGCGCCATCAGCCACGAGCAGCACCAGGAGGGCGACGCTTGCTGCCCAAGCTCGCCAGCGTGGCCACCACCACGCCTGGCCCCGAGCCGTCGTCCTCAAGAGCGAGCGCTCGGGCGGGGGGCGCCCGACCGCGCCGCGCGCCCGCCAACCACCTGGCCGACGCGAGCCCCACGCCCACGGCCACGCCCACCACGGCCGCGCCGAGGAGGTCGAGGCCCGTGCAGTGCCCGGGCGGGACCGGGCACGAGGGGCAGGGCTGGCACGGAGTGCCCTGCAAGTGCTCCAGCCCGCAGCGCGCCAGCTGCTCCCGGAGGATGGCCACTGGGCCGTCGGAGGCGCCGGGCCCCTCGAACGCGCAGCGGCAGGTGACCTCCGCGACGGCGTCGCGGCTGCCTCCTGCCCAGCGCTCAGAGAGGGCCCCCAGCACCCATCCGCCGGCCGCGCGCGCCCAACCGGCCATGAACTCTTCACGGCAAAGAGGCTTGAGGATTCAAGGCAGCAGAAGGGGGGGGAATGCACAAGCGTCGCGAGCAAATTATATCTCTCTGTCTATATATATGTAGATATCGAACTATATATGTATATACATCGAATGGTATCGATACACATATATATATGTGTGTATATATATATATATATATATATATATATATATATCGGCATATATATATACATACGTATATCTAGTTATACATATACATATACATATACATATATATATATATATATATATATATATATATATATATATATATAGGTGTGTGTATATATATATATATATATATATGTGTATGTGTGTTTGTAGATCGATATATACATATATGGGAGATCCCGGGCCCCCGGCACCGGGCAGCGACCACCCTTGCATGTGCGTGGTTCCCCCCACTGGCCGTCCCCAGGGGCTCCCAGACGGCCCCCAAACGGACCAGGACAGCTTGGGGACGGGCCCAGGAGGCGCCCAAGATGGAGGGCCCTGAGACGCCCAAAGATCGCTCCAAGACGCCCACGATGGTCCCAAGACGGCTTAATTGGCCTCCAAAACGCGCCAAAAGCCTCCAAGAGACGTCCCAAGAGGGCCCCAAGAGGCAACATTCACTGTTTTTGTTTCGATGGTTTTTGAAGGTTTTTGGGATTCTCGCCTTTTCGGCGACGGGACGCTCCAAGACGGCCCAAGAGGCCCCCAAGATCGCCCCAAGACGGCCTGAGACGCCCCCAAGATGGCCCCAAGACGGCCCAAGACCCAAGACAACCCGAAGACGATCCAAGAGGCCCCCATGACGGCCCAAGAGGCCCCCAAGACGGCCCTCCAAGAAGGGGCCCAGACGCGGGATCCGAACGGACTTTTCGGGCCCTCGGCCCCAAGAGGTCCCAGGAGGCCCCGAGAGGCCCCCAGGAAGCCCCCAGGACGCCCCAAGAGACCCCCAAGAAGCTCCCAAGAGGCCCCCGAGAGGCCGCGACCAAAACACCCAAACAGCCCCCAACAGGCACCGAAACGGGTCTCAAGAGGCTTCGGAACCGCTTCCAGGAGGCCCTCGAGAGACCGACCACGAGATCCGAACGAATTGCGCGTTTCTTCCTTCTCGCTGCGGGCATCCTGGTGCGAGCCGGCGGCCACAGAACGCCCGAACCTTTGGGGGGCCCCCCCGAACCTTGGGGGGTCACAGACCCCTCGGGATTGCCCCGGGCCGCTTCCAAATTGCCAAAGACAAGCCACGCGGGCCGCACAGACGGTCACGAAAGCCTGAGGTGGCCCCGAAGACGCCCAAGAGCGCCTCAAGAGGGCCCGTGAGGGCCCCAAGAGGGCCTTCAAGAGGCACGAATCGGCCCACTTCCCCCGTAAAACGTGCGTTTTCGGCATGCTCGCTGGCTTCATCTTCGCAGTGCCCCAGACGCCCCCGCGGCGCCCCAACGCAGCCCAAGAGAGACCCGAGAGGGCCCCAGACGGCCCAAAAAAGGCGGCCTGCGCGGCTCACGGACCCCCCCAAAACGGCCCAAAAGGCCCCGAAGCCGGCCCAGGAGGCCCCCAAGGCGGCCTCAGGGAGGCCCAAGAGGGCCCCGTTCGAAATCATGTTCCCGGAAGCCTCTCCGGGAACATTGCTTCCGGGCCCCCCAGCGCCCCCTACTGAGCCGCAGGACAGCCTCAGCGAGGCCACAGAGGGCCCGAGATGGCTTCAAGATGGCCGAAGGGGGCCCTTCAAGAGGCAAACATCGGCCCATTTCCATAGTAAAACGTGCGTTTTCGGCAAACTCGTTGGCTTCGTCTTCGCAATGCCCCAGACGCCCCCGCGGTGCCCAAACACAGCCCAAGAGAGACCCAAGAGGGCCCCAGACGGCCCCAAAGGGTCGGCCTGTACGGCTCACGGAACCCCCCAAGACGGCCCAAGAGGCCCCGAAGCCGGCCCAGGAAGTCCCCAAGACGGCCTCAGGGAGGCCCAAGAGGGCTCGTTCGAAATCATGTTCCCGGAAGCCTCTCCGGGAACATGACTTCCGGGCTCCCAGGGCGCCCCACTGAGCCCCAGGGCAGCCTCAGCGAGGCCCAGGAGGGCCCGAGATGGCTTGAAGATGGCCGAAGAGGGCCCCAACAGGGCCTTCAAAAGGCACAAGTCGGCCTATTTCCGCAGTGAAACATACGTTTTCAGCAAACTCGCTGGCTTCGTCTTCGCAGTGCCCCAGACGTTCCCGCGGCGCCCCAAGACAACCCAAGAGATCCAGAAGGGCCCACGTCGGCCCAAAAGGGTCGGCCTGGAATTTGAAGGGGGCTGGAAGGCCCAGCCAACATCGCCTCAGGCGAAGCCAAGCTCCAACTCTGTTGTGCCGTAGTAACGATAGTCCCAGTATGACAGGATATGCCATCTCAAGCAATAGGAAGATCCTTTTGGTCTCGATAGCGATTGTGTGCCTCGCGGTGAGGCACAATCAAATCTGGGCGGCCGGCCGCTTGAGCCAACGCGGCCGCGGGCGCGCGCTCGCTTCCACTCCTTGCGCCCCTCAGCTCGCTTTAGAGTCGGGGGGGGGGGGGGGGGGGCGAAGCGTGGGCCCGACGCCCCCACGCAGCAGGCGCAGCAGCTAACCTACACAAGGACAGGAAAGGAAACGGGCCCACAGGAAAGTGGACCCGCCAGCAAATTGCCTCGCATATGTACGACATACTTATCCGGCGGCGTCAGAACTTGATGTCTGGCCGGCCCGATATGGAGTCTGTCTCTTCAAGTCATGTTTGAAGGTCTGTATGCCTCCCATGACTTGTAGTGGCATTTATCTGTCGATGCCCCCCTTGGTGTGGCCATCCGCAGTCATGTCGCGGGTATCACAACACTGAATGCTGTGCGCGATTCCACGCTCCATCATCTGTCGTATCCAACTGATGTGTCCTAAAAGGGTACACTCAGTCAGCTTCTTCAAGTCTTTGCTTGGCAAGGACTAAAAACAGACTCTGCATCGATGGTCAAAGTGACCTTGATGCTCAGGCCACCCAACCCAAGTATATCTTTCAACTGAGTGGGCGTGAGCGGCCCCGCGTGGAGCTCGTGCAGAGTCACAATCGCGGGATACCAGTCCTCCAAATTATGGGCTGCTGCTAGTGTCTCTGCTGAATTGCTCGAGCGGACCTGCAAGCGGTGAGACTTGCAGCGCGCATCAATCAAGTCAACGTCGTCGTCGGCGTCTCCACTCAGGCGTCGATATCCTGAGTCGCTATGTAAGTCGACCTCGCCCGTGGGGTCCATCGCCTGGTAGACGCTCTTCTTCGGGCAGGCCTGTAACTTTCTGGTGATCGCGTTCAATCGTCGCACTTGAATGTTGGTCGGTTCTTGGACACGCTGTAGAGATACAACGTACACCATTAACCACGCCGGGGTGATCAGTGCGCATGCCAGCGCACCTCTGAGACTGACGATCATGTCTGCCACCATCTTGGTTGCTTGAGCGTCAGCGCCAGCGCCGATTAGTTCGGGATGTTGTATAGGACGGAGCTGTTTGATATATTCATATTGATCCGAAGTGGCATTGCCGTCCTCGTCCTTAGTGTAGCTCACAGCACAATTAGTATACGTGTGCTCGTTGAGCTTACACTTACCGAAAGTATCTTCAAATCATTTGACATGTTTGTCAATGGTGTCCTCAGTGCCGGCCATATTAACGTCATCAACATGCTTGGCCGTGAGCAAGTTATTGCTCGTCTCGAACTCCTCGTCGTAAGGCGTGGGTCGGAGGCCAAATCCTCTGGTGGTTCTTCTGAGCTTAAATGAGAAAACTCGCGGAGCGTCCTCAGTGCCTGCGCCCGGTTTCAAGCGTTGTAGGCAGTGCTTTGACTCGTCGTAGTTCTCGAACCCTGGAAGAGCACGGAGCGCAGTGGCCGATCCAGGCGGCAAAGTAAAGCACGCCGCACGTTCCTTTTCACCAGTAGCCTCAGCAAGTTCCTGACAGGTCAATCCCTTCAGGACGGCAATGCTGATGTCGAGGGAAGCAATGATCCACTGCTTCTTGCGCGCTGCCGCGCTGGCGAGTAACCTCTGGCTCGACCTTCTTGCCGTTCCCGAAAATATTTCTACGTCGAAAGCTTCGAGGTCCATGAAGCCTCGGAGTACCGAGCGTAGTCGGATGGTGCGTTCCATCTCGCCCTTCTCGTTATTCACGAATTTCATGTGTACACGTACCTCGGAGTCATGATGTCCGACGCTTTGGCTATCTCCTGCATCGTTAAGCGTTTGTTGTCGAACCATGTCATGAGCTCAGTGAAGAGGGCCTTCGATACTTTATCGGGATTCGCCTGACTGTCAGCTTTAGCGAGGAGGTCGTCTTCCTTGACGACCGCGGCTCCCTTTGCAACGGCGGTAACGTATACTCACATAGTGGTCACCCGGTCGGCATCTAATATCATGCGTTGCTGCTCGGACAAGACTACCTTCGACATTTCTGTCGTGAAGCACTGTTCGACGTATCGACCATTTTCGTCTGAGCCGAGCCCGTAGGTGTCGTCTTCGACCATGGTGCACAGGGGGGCGTAGTACGTCTCCTCCTCGGTATCGGAGTCGCGAGTGCGCCCCCACTTCGGAAGGTGTCCCCGCTGTTCATCAGCTACAGTGATCAGCGCGCTTTGATCAGGAACCATATGTGTGGGTGTGGTAAAGAAGTCCTCTAGTGGAGTTGCCTCTAACAGTTCTCTTTCCCCTTGCAATTCTGCGCACCGCACCTCTATAACATGCAACTCAAGATCGGCTTCTGATTCCTCGTAAATCGTAAAGAGCCGTCAGTCATCATGTCCTGGCTCGGCTTCTGAAGCTTCTCTTCTGGCTCCTTCCGGCGTTGGCGCATCAGCCAAGTCCTCAAATTCTGACATGTCCTGATCGACGCCTGCCTGAGGTTTAGTGGACTTCAGGCATTGGATGATACGTGTGCTGATCCAGTTATACCATGTACATATATATATATGTATATATATAGATGTGTATATTCAGAGCAGTACCTTCTGCTTCGTAGTAATGGATTCCTGGACTCACGTCGTTGTCGCAATGGGCCAATGTGCAGCTGGTGGCACACGGAACCGGAGGTAGCTTATGGATACTCTTGGCTAATCTGACCGAAACTACATTCTCAATGCGAAAGAAGTTTCTGATAAGATATTGTAGGGCCAGGTGTACCTTAGGGGATAGACGACTTGCAGTCGTCATCTGAAGCGTACCTCTGTTGGTCGGCACATAGCCAAATGTCAAAGCAGGTCTCCCCGCTGATAGGCTGGCTACGAATGTCAACACTGTGCGTAGTGCAGTGTTGTCGGAGCCAATCTCTCGGGCTATGTGTGCTTCAATGTATAGTGAATGTCTTGCATCGCCGTATTGTACTTGAACATCTCGATTGCCTACTCGCATGATGACCTGACCCCTTTCGGGATCATTCCTTACGACTGGGAACGGGCCGTTCCAGCCTCCCCAGTCATCCTTCGCGGTCGTTGGGCGATGGTAGTCGACCAAGTCTCCTTTGTCATAATAGTGCTGGCCGGTAACTGACGTCTTCGTGCGTAAGGCGCGATTGGTCTTAGCTACTGCCGTGGCCTGTGTGATAGCTTCAATGAATACCCTGCGTATCGTCTGTTCACGAAAATGATATGATGTTTCCTTCGGCTGCTCGTGGTCCAGAACAGGGAGGTCAGGGAGCATTGCTGGTTGCCGTCCAAATAGAGCGTTGTATGGAGACACGTCGTTGTAGAAGGTAAATGCGCTGGCGGCGAACAAGGCTTCGTGCAGTAGTCTGGTGAACACAAGAAGTATGTCTAACATGTCTAACCGATTGAGTTCATCCTCCATGACGTGAAGTAAATGGCGTAGGATGCCTGTTCTGGCCTCGATCGCTGTAGCTTGCTGTCCACGCGCGCGTATTCTAAGTTCAATGCCTTTTGCCTTGAGGACTGCTTTCGCAGGGTCGTTGGTAAGGGCACCTTCTCCATCGGAGTAAAGTACCTTGGCCGGGCCAAACTGCATCCGGCACTGATGATATGCATCCAGGATAGTGGTCATAGTTTTGTCTGGTATTTCAATCCCAGTAGCATATCGTATACAGCGATCGATAATGTGAAATATATTGTGTTCTTGCTTGTAGAACATCAAATCGCATTCCACTTCCTCATTGCATTTACCGGGTAATGCAGTAGCGGGCATATCAGTGTGTCCAGGTCTGCCCCAAGCTCTGCATTCTCGGCATGTGTCGCAGACACCCTAGATAAGTCTGAGTCTGACGCTGTCCAAACCTATTTTGCTTTAGATGAGTCTCATCTTAGGCTCCTTCGCATGGGACCAGCGTAAGTGTAGCTTTCGCAACTCGCGTGTTACCACTCTGGGGTCAAGGCTTCGCAGGGTTTGTATACTGATTTGCACATCGAACCGTGACCAGTCTGGTAGTCGTGGTCGTGCAGCAGGGTTCCCCGCTGGTGGTGGTGGAGGTGCTTCTCCACCTTGTTGTCGACCACGTCTGACTCTAATATGTGGTAGTCGGAGATGGCCATCCGAACTACCAGCTCCACTCGAGGCAGGTTGCCCTGCAGCAGGCTCAGTATCATGTCTTCCAGCGGCAATGTCGTGACTGGTTGCGCCCGCGGTGGGTCCAGCTCTCGAGCCGGGTCTCGGTGCTCTCAGTCGCGTAAGTGATGGTGCTGCTGGCGCCTCGGGTGGTGGTGCTGCTACTTCAGCAGGATCCGGCAATGCAGGTCCTGCTGCCGGCTCGGCGGGAACCGGCGGAATCTGTCCATGATTGTCGGGCAACTTCCAAGGCTTGGCAAAGTTGCATTTGCCAGGTGTTAGTACATGTCCAGGTTTGCTCTTCCCGTAGTTCTTCTTGCAGCTCGGACGCTCCCAATGGTAGTCGTCCTTGTCGTACCATCTGCAGTGTCTCGGATCTCTATCATGAGAGGGAGAATGCATGTTAACGTTATCCGCGCAAGCAGGACAGCCAAGCCCTCCCGATGGTGGTCTCGTAATCGAGCCATCAGGTTGTCGGGGAAGACTCGGGGCGTCCAAATCGCACCCCCTTGCGTTGGTGGCCAACGCGGTGGACGAATACGGGTAGCCATGGAAAGGGTCACAAGTTGTCTGAAAGAGATCGTGTGCGATCTGTACATATTCGACAAAGAGCGACTGCATCTTTGGTGTATATTGTGCAGCCATGGACAGTTCCGTATTGCATACCGACGCGTGTTGACGATGGCCACTGCATCGCTTCCGTTGAAAAAAGGTGAATAATAAACGACGGTTGGCCATGATCTCGGTCGGTTTTCGCATCAGTACCATGGGAATCACGTGAGCCAGTCGTGCATTGATCCATGTTCACCTTGCAAGTGCCCTTGCTTTTGACCAACGTAGTCCATGATGGTATCTGACCCACCCAAGTGCCAACTGGTTGCTCTCTTAGGTAAAACCGTCGAAGCTCATTTTGACGTGCAGCCACCTTCTCACATAACTTGATATGCGGTAGATCTTCTTTATGATGTTCATGCCAGGTGTCGTAGTTAACCTTTGCGTTGAAGCAGGAAAGCAAGCCAGTTGTTCTGCAGTTGGGTTGTAGTATGACAACCTTGACGAAACAAGCGTCTGGATAGTGCATCGCTGCGTCTTGGACCTCCACGTTGCCAAGATCAATACAAATACGTTTGTCGAGGTTTCCCCCTGAAGACAAACCTCGGCCGAATGCTAGCTGGGAGATGCCTCCAATTCACCCGCGTAGTTCTAACATATCTACCTTGTTGTGTCGTCCGTAGCACAAGGTGGGGATTTTGGAGAATACATCTACGTAAGATTCAGCAGGTTGCCCCGCAGGTAGGGTGATGGAAGTCTCCTCTCCGTCGTCGCTATCCGTGTCGGAGTCCAGAGGTACGTCGGTGTAGTACGTACTACACCCGGGTCCTTCAAGGTCGTCTCCGCAGTCGTCGTTGCCTTCTTCGACTATTTTGGGTATCTTGCGCAGCTTGATGCCAGCTTATTTGTCTGCTGTGTGTTTTCTGTTTGTTTGGTTTTGGCATCTGTTGGTAGTGCTGTCTGTTGTTCTGTCTCATGTGAGCTCAGTGTCGGGAACTCGGGAATAGAGGGTAGCACGCTGCCGCGCTCAATCGACGTGGGAGGGAAACGATCGTCATCGATGATCGCCACTCGCCTAGAGCGTGGTCGTGAGCTGCCATCTCCCAAGAGAGTCGGTTCCGGCTGCTCCCAGTACAGTCGAGTACCGATGTTCGTAACACCATTGGGTAATGATGCGTTGTAGTTGTGCCCAATCGGCTGGCCCTGGATCTCGATGTCCTGGATGATCGTGTGTGTCACCCAGGTTCATCGTCACCCGTCTCACAACATGGCCTCACTCGGGGCCATTCTTAAGAGACTGAACGTAGTTTCGAACTCCTTTATCAACGCGAGTATGGATACTCAGATGTACAGCGCTTGTGTGATTTCTTCGTGCTTCATGTAAATCCATTTGATCCATCAACCTTGCGGTCATGATCGCTAGTGTCTTGTTCCGCCATTCGGCTTTCTGAGCACCTTGTCCATGCCAGTCTAGAATATGCTCAGTAGGTTCTGCAGGTTTCCCTGCTATATTGCATGCGCATCGCCATAGATTGGTGGGGATGCGCGTGCACGTAGTCGCCACTTGCAGATATGATCCGCTGGGCAACGTGTTAGTGCGGTCGTACTTGAGGCCGAAGTGGCAGAAACGCATGCGCATGACTTGTAAGGTAAGATCTTCAATCGCATCTCGTATGGGACCTTGTTTCCAGAAATATCCTGGTGGTCCCACACGTACAATGGTCATACGTAGAGCCCGAGCCTTGGACATCAGATTTTGGATACGCTGGTAGTACGGCCCTGCCCTCTTGCCAGGCAGCCTCACATACCAATCAGCAGGTGTTGCTACCCACAACAGTTGGTAATCGCCCGAGAGTAGCGCACCCAAATACTGTGCGCCAGTGGAGGTCATTACCTCTGTATGAGTAATACGCTCGCACATGTATCCACGGGCTCGGAGTTCAGCGCAAGCTGTCCGTATATCCCCAATGACAAATGCACGAGAATGATAATGATGCGACAATCCTTCTTTTTCTGCAGCGGCCACACAGCCGGGCCCACTGCTGTTCGCGGCAGCCGCGCAGCCGGGCTTGCCGCGGCCCCTGGCACGCGCAGCCGGCGCCTGGGAAAATAATGCAGGCTTCCCCGCGCTTGCTGACAGCACCTGAATGTTCGGCCTGTCTGAGTAAGCGCGAGTGGCCGTGGCGCGCGCCTGCCCCCGTCACTCGTTTGGCGATGGGAGCGTCCAAATACCAGTGCCGTGCTGCGTCGCAGAACCGCTGCTCGAAGCAAAAAGTATCAAATTTCTCAGCGGCAGCATCCACTTCCGCAGGTGTCCCTGCCTGTGCATCGGGAGGCGTCCACTTCGTACCCTCCACGTAAATGGCCTGATCTATCTTCGCCTGCAAATTGCGGAGGGCGAAGTCCTTGGCGGCCGAGGTAGGGGTAGTCCCAAAGGACATATTTCTACGATGCCATGTCTTCAAGGTGTTATTCACCAAAGTCTGGATCGTGAAAGCGAGCGTCTCCTCATTAACAGAGAAACTGATGCCCTTCGTATCCTGTGACATCATATATGCGTGGGCATCATGCACAGCAGGTGTCCCTGCGATTGGCTCTGGATCGGATGCTTCCTTGACGAGTAATGGAGCTTCTTCGCGCTGAGGGTTGGCCGCGAAAGTAAACGACATCGACCCGTGATCCTCAGTAGCCATCTCGTACTCGTCAGCTCTGAGTGCCAGACGCCCGGAGGGCGTCTTCATCAGGTCGAGTACCCTGGCACCTTTTCCGCGTAGAACCTTGTACATCTCCACGCCAGGGATGATCATCTTCTCGTGCCCCTGCTCAAGGATCAGGATGGTCCTCATGTTGGACATGCTCCTCCGACCCAAGATGGCAGGAAAGGCCTCCCCACAGCCCTCAGCCACATTTGCTGAGTACGTATCAAGTCTCGGCACAGTGCCCCGCGGGATCTCCCCATTCCTTGCATGCAATCTTGCAATGCAGGGAATTGTCGCACATCGCGGCGCCATGTCCCACTCCTGACACATAGAGCATCTTCGTGAGGTTCAGCCTTCCAATAGCGTGTCCGTAGGAACGTGATACCTGCTCAAAGGTCTGTGCCGTCTTTAATCCAATAATAATGATATGACTGCCAATATCAAAGAGAATCGTCAACATACCACTGATCACAGTTCCACTGTTAGCTGTCAAGGCTAGCTCATGGCGTTCGCCAAGTATTCCAGGAACTTCAGATACTGTCGTACCATGCAAGCCTTTGCGGCGCCTCTGCTCCAACACCCAATCATTTCTTGACAAAGATGTGAAAACATTCATATACCCACGAGCCTCTTCTTCTGTAGTATGATTCTTTTCGAAGTTCCAGGCTGTAGGATATTCGTCATGCATATATCCTTGCGATGTGGAGGTAGTGGGTGAATTCAGAAACGTGTCCTCTTCCGCGCGCGTGCTCATCTGACCCCCGGTTTATCATAAGTACCGTGTGCAACATGTCGCGTACGGATATCCCACTGCTGCCTCTGCGCATGCTTACAGGGCTCTCCACCCTGCGCTGACAGCGTGGACGGAGATCTCGCCCATATGGCAAATATGAATGCGAAGACTGAAGCCATTGAGCGCTCCTGTCGGTATCCCTTTCCATGCGCCTCAACCACGTCTCGTTCACTGGTACCGTAGGTGGAGCCGGTCTAGCAGGTGTCCCTGCGTTACGGTCTCTGCCACCAATGGCATGGGCAAGTCTATAGCAAGAGTCCCTGCGAGTGTGGTTGTCTCCGTCGCTAGCCCCGCGCTGGCTGGTGATGCAGGTGGCCCCGCTGGCGTCGTCGTCGGGGCGGCCGCGGTGCTTGTCATCGTGGCCGTAACGCGGTTGAGCTCTTCACGGAGATCCCTGAGCTCGTTCGCCCCCTCGGAGTATGTCTTCATGACGATTGAAAGACTCTTGATCTCCAGCAAAGGCGCAGTGGAACTCGGCAGTAATGGGGCCAACACCCCTGCATATAACGCAGGGGGCCTCACTTGCGGAACCTTCCATGTCCCCAGCCAACTGTCTACCCACATGGGCGTGTACCACTCGATCCCAGCATTGTGCGTGGAATATGTGGCAGCACTGGAGGCGCCAGACCTTGTCGTGATTCATGGAAAGGTCCAGGCATATGGCACACTTACTGAAGTCGCCGTCACTGATGATGGGCGGTGTTGCCGATGGCCTGATGCGCATCTGGCGCTCCTGGGTGGATTCCCCAGCCTCGAACCGAATAGGTGACACCGTCGGTAGCTGCATTGATGCAACCAAGGCTGGACTGCTCGCAGGTGTCCCTGTTATATTGTGATTAGCAGGTTGCCCCGCGCGGCTCAGGATTCTGTCGGCCTGACGATCCTGATTTCGGCGCTTGCGTGTAGCCTGCATCGCCAAAATGGCTTGCTGCGCCTCTTGTGTGGCCAGGATTTCAGGGCGCAGCTCTCCCATGGTCGGCGGCAGCACTAGGCCTGGAGCCTGTTGCTACACATCTTGATCCATTGGGGGAGCCAGATAACCATAATGAGGTATCTGTCCTGGCACACCTGATGCGTACCCTGAGCCACGTGTCAACTGCGACTGGTAGAAGTCGTCGGCCGTCGCCCGAACGCATGGATTTCCGGGCTGTATTCCCACCCGAGGAATACCACTCACCTGGGCATGATAGTCAGGAAAGAGTGGATGATCCATTGGCACTGCTGTAGGACGATCAGCAGACGTTGGATCGAAAGTCGGATGACTGAAGAATGCTGGCACATAGCCGAACTGATTGGGATTGTCGGGTGAAGGATTTGGATCCGGAACCTACTCCCACGGCGGCGTCCAGTTGGCATTAGGGAGGTCAATACCGTCCCTCCGCATGCTCTGAGCGGCCTCACGCATCTGCCGGTACATCCACTCTTGCTGACCAACTGAACTTCTCTGTATGGCGTATTGGTCAGGAATAGCAGGTTGCCCCGCATGTGGACGTGGCGATGCACATGGCGATGCCGCCTGCAGAGCCTGGTAGAGCTGCGGATCCATCCGAATGCTTTGGAGCCTCGCCTGCAGGCTGTCGTTGCTCCCAGCACTCTGTGGAGTACCAAATGGTGTAGTAGCTCTGCTCATAGGAGCAAATGAGGCAGGTTGCCCTGCAGGTACTGGCAGTTGTTGAACATGAGCACGCCACGGATCGTTGACGTGAGAAGTCGCGTCGAGGCTGGGCCCGCGCTAACGCAGGGCACAACCGTCGACTGGCGCAGGCCCAGGCCAGGCGGTGGGGTGAGCGCGAGTCGGCGTCGCGGAGCCGAGCAACCTCGCCGACGCCTCCCCCAAGCCTGGCGCTGGGTCAGCCCAGCCTCGACACAACTAGCAGCCACTGCGACGCCAGTGCGCTCGCGCAGCAGGGTCGGGCGGGTGGGGAAAAACGCATCCCGCCAGCGGGACGGCCACGCGTGAGACAAATCCCATTCACCTGCGACGAGAACGCGCTCGCGGGCGCGCAGGGTGGGGATCCGCCTCAGCCGTGAATAGCCGTCCCGCAGCATTAGAGACAAGCAAGAAGATAGCCAATAGGGGCCACGACGCTCGCGCGACTTCTCCCCGCGCTCAAATGCTGCCCAGAGCGCCCATGAGAAGTCGCGTCGAGGCTGGGCCCGCGCTAACGCAGGGCACAACCGTCGACTGGCGCAGGCCCAGGCCAGGCGGTGGGGCGAGCGCGAGTCGGCGTCGCGGAGCCGAGCAACCTCGCCGACGCCTCCCGATGCATGCTCGGCGGAACGACGCCCAAGCGCGCTCTAAGCAGACCGCAGATGCCTGGTCTGCTTGACTCACGGCCTGGGCGGCCCCTGCACCGCTTCCGCGGCGATCGGCGCGTCCTGCGCGCCACGCGCCGCCGCGGAGCCCCGACCCCGATGCCTGCAGGGCGGCGCCTCGTCGGAATCGGAGTGCGCGATCTCGGCTTCTGCCGCCAGCACCATGGCTCGCGTCTTTGCGGCCGGGTACCTGTGCGCCGCCAAGCGCCGCGCCCTCGCGACCCAGGCAGCGCGGCCGTGCCCCCTGTCGGAATGGAGTGCCCGAACGCGGCCACAGATCTCCAACCCCCTTCGAAGAACAGCGCTGCTGGCCCCCCGGTGCGGAGTGCCTGTGTGCGAGAGACACGAACTGCGCGCGGGCCCTGGGTAGGCAGGGGACGGCAAGGGGAGCCCATGCCTGGTCGGCCCGGCCGCGCCTGAAGCAATGCGCCCCCCACTCCAATGCCCTATGGAGCCCGAGGTGGGCAGCGGCGAGCTTGACGCAAGCCAGCCCGTCCACGTAAGAGACGCCCGGCAGGAGCTGCTCGCCGGGCCGGAGCGAATGCCGAATGATGCAGACCGCACACAATCGTTTGCCCTGGAGCTGGCATACGCATACCCTCCAGACCTCGCGATGCGGGGAGCCCGGGGCGCGCCCCGCCGCGCGCGCGCGCTCGGCCCGCCGGGTCGGGAGCCACTCTCCCCTTCCGCTGGCGGAATTGCACCTGCACCTGGTGCTTTCCTTCGTCTACGTGGAGCGAGACGGCACTGTGCCCAGGCGCATTCAGCCCCACTACTTCGGAGCCGACGCGCAAGCATAACTGCCAGCATATGACGAAAGCGTCGGCCATATCGCCGCGTCCGATCTGCCAAACGCCAGGCCCGCGGGCCGGCACGCACGGCAGGCCGCTTAGTTCGAAGAGCGCGCGGCCGCGCCTCGCGCAGCCAATCCGACATCGCGCGCACGTTTTCGGCCGTGGCGCGCGCGCGAAATCTTTGCGCACCAGGCGGTTCCGCCTGCCGCCGATATCATGGGCTCGCGGCCGACGCGCGCGGCGGCCGTACCTTTCGGGCACCGAATACCAGGGTCCGCGTGTCCGCCAAAGACCCTGTGTCTGCGCGGAGCAGATGCAGGACTGAGCGAATGCCCTGCAAATAGTTCGACAGGGTCCCCGGGCGGCGACAGAGCGCCACCATCATGTCCCGCGCGATGGCGCACGGCGGCCAGGGCGGGACGCCTGCCGCATCGCACGCCTGGCCGTACAACTCCACCGCCGAGGCATACGGGTATGCCGAGAGCTTCCACGCGTGGAATTCTCGCCACAGCGCGGCCATCTGGATGCGGCGCATGCACTCCAGTCCTGCTCCTGACACCCGCAATTCCTCGGCGCGCCGACGAGGTGTTCCTGGCACCCGCCGCACGCCGATGTCCTGCCTCGCGCGCACCTCCCGCGGAATGCCGCCTTCGCTTATGAATATCGCGGGCGGAGCCTGGAGTTTCGTCAGCTGGCGGATTGCCTCTGCCAGCATCGGCGGCGCTGGTACCTCCGCGCCGCGCGCGGTGCACGAGGACGGTGGCGCCGCGCGGTGGTGCCTGCCGTGCCTGCCTTGCCGCTGAGAGCAACGCGAGGGCTTCTTGAGGCGTCAAACCCCCGCCGGGCCGGCGTTTCGCGCGCAAGCCCGGTGCCAGTGCCGGGCACTTGGCCGCTTTCTCGAGTAACGTTTCCGCCGCCTTCGCGCCCACGGGTCAGCGGGCGGCGGCCGGCCTTGCTTGCTCCGCCGGATGGGGCGGAGTTGCGCGCGCGCGCTCGACCTGGGAGAGCGATGCCGCTGCATCGTCCTCCCGGGGCCGCTTTGCCTTTTCGTGGGTCAGCTTACGCGCGTGAGTAATAAGCGTCACGGTGAAGCACTCTGACCACTCCCGGAGGCACGGGAACACTTCCCTCGCCTCCTTCGCCGTGAATCCGGACAGGTCGGGGGGATACGCCGCTCCTTCGGCTGCGAGCATGGATGTCAGACACTGCAGAGCTTCCGCGCCTACCGGATGCGAATCATTTTCGGGCGTCCACCGCGACGCGTGTGACAAGCACGCAAGCATGGCGCCCGCGGGCCCCCTCTCGCGGCGGGCCTGGTCGTCACGCGCTCGCCGCGCAAGCCTTTGCGCCCCCTACAAATTGCCCTGTGCTACTTGCTATGCATGCCCGCGCGAATGCCAGGGCGCCGCGCGGGGCCATGGCCACGCCACTCGGGTGAAGCCCTCGCGGTGCATGGCCGCAATCGCGGCCGCCTTCGTGGCGGGCCGCGTAGGGGCGTCTGCCACGTTGAGCGCGGATGGCACATACCACGCGCTCAGGAGGCACCGCGCGGTCGCTGCTGCGAACCAAATATCTGCCACGAGCGCGTTATAATCTGCCTGGCGCGAGGTCCCGCGTAGGAGCACCCCGAGCGCGGCCTGGCGCGGTCAGCGGAGCATCGCACGGGCAGCTCGGCGACCCGCGCCCGGCCGCGCCTTCGAATCGACAAACAACACGATTTCCGCATCGCGCAGCGTCGCGAGCAAATGATGCAAGGCGCAAACGGCCGCGACGAGTTCCCATGCCGCGACCTTTCGCAACACGGCGGGCTGTCCGCCAGGCTACGCGTGGCCGGGGCGCCCCCGCCTGCGTCTTGCGGTGCTTCGTCCACCGCTTGATCGACGAAGGCACATCAGCCGCTGCATAGCGCTTACCGCTGGGCCCAATGATGACCCACGCGAGCCTGCGGAGGCGGGGCGGGCCGGGCAATGCGGGCGCCGTTCCAAACAGGCGCGCGCGTATGTCGCCTGCCGCCGCCCGTCGCGTCGGAATAGACGAGGTAGCGTGGCCGCTCCGGGGTCACCCGCAGGGGCACCGCTCGTTCCGGCGCGCTCCGGAGGAAGCGCAGCCACCATTCCAATGCCCCGCGGAGCCGCGACTTCAACCTCCATCCCCGCTGCTGCGCGTGCCAGAACAGCGGGGCGAGGTATACCCGGGCACCTGCCGTCGCTCTCGCGCGCGCGCGTCGCTCGCGCGCGGGAGCTTGGGCGTGCCTCTGCCGAACACCGCAGAGGAGCCCCATCCGAGTCTGCCGGCAAGTTTTGATGCCGCCGCCGGCGACATTCTCCCTGCCTCCAGCACCCACTCGATCTCTTGGATCCATTTGTGGCGCTTGTCGCCACCGATCGCGAATACTAACGAGAGCTCATCGCCCGATCCGCGCACTTCCGCGTCGACGCCGAGCACAGTGGCCCTCGGCTCGGCAACAACGCGTTTGCCGGCGTCCAGGCGCCAGCCCAAAAGGTCTTCGACGACCGCCCTCAGGACCTCTGCGGCATCGCGGGGGCCGCCCGTGCCGGGCCCCCTGTCCGCGTCGGCCCGGAACAGATCGTCCACGAATCGGCCCGAAGCGAGCGAGAACAGCTTGGCAAGGATGGCCTGCCGCGCTCGCGGGGCGCTCGCCGTGCCGCCGCGGCGCTCGCGCCTCGCGCCTGGAGCGCCGCCCCAACGCGGTCCCAAGCGTATCCGCTGCCCACGGCGCCGAAGGGGCAGCTCAAGAGTTGCAGACAGTAGCCCTCGCGGGCTCCCTTGGCCCATACCGAATGGGCCAACGGGAGGTCGGCGCCTCGCACGGGCAACGTTTTGTAAGCACCGATGAAATCTTCTTTGCTCAGCACCGGCGTGCCGGCCGCGGCCGCGATCCGCGCCAGCTCGACCAGAGCATCGAGAGAATCCACCCTACGCGCGGTCGCGGCGACACGGGAGAGCGGACAGCGCGCGCGAGGGGCGGGGGGGGGGGGAAAGGGCCCGCCTGCACCTCTCGGCTGCGGCGGCGCAGTCATTAACGCCCGTGGCAGTGAAATCGTCGATCGCGCGTACCTGGACGCGTTGGCTCCCGGCGCGGCGCCCAGGGGAGGGGACGGTGCATGCCGCGGCGAATGCGCCATTCCTTGCGTATCCATTCTTCCAACTTCCAGCGCCATCCCTCGTCTACAGGGAATCGCGGGTTTAACACCGCCCCGCGTGGCAGGTCGGACAACCGGACCCACGCTGCCTGGCCCGCGGCCACCTGCACGCTCGCGGACGTCGCAGCATGGGCGACTGTCCCCGCTGGCTTGCGCGGCGCGCGCCTCTTCGTATGCTTTATCATGCAAAATCTGGGTGACTTCCGCGTCGGCCCCCAGATCCCGAGACACGCGCTCGAGGGTGGCGGCGTTCAAAGTGTCCGCTCGGCTGCGCAACTCGGATGGGCATTCGGCTCCCTTGGGGGTCACGGGCGCGTTCATGCCCGAGCGCGGCAGGACCCCCACTAGCGGGAAGCCCCGCTCCAAGTCACGCGTCAAATTCTCGTCGGACGCCTCAAGCACGGAGCCGCGCCCCGCTGTCGCGCGCGCGCGCTGCGTCGCTGGTCACCCCTGCAGCTTGCATCATTTCGGCCAAAAGCAACAAGTTCTTGTCAGGCCCAAGGACGGAGCGCACATGCCATGGTAACTTCGCATAGCGTGCCTCGCCCGACCGCGCTCTCCGCCGGTGCTTCGCGGTAGCGGCGTGCCGGGCGGCGCCTTCCATTCTGAAGCCGTCACACGTTTGCGCTCTCGCCAAAATTGCAACGCCGCCTCGCGCCTCTCTTGCAAGAGTGCGTCGCTCGTCTGGCTCGCCGCCACCGCCGCATCGCGCTCAGGTCCCGCAAGCGGCGCTATCTCGCGGACTCGCGGCAAGTGTGCCGCCCAGGCGGCGTGGCAAAGAGGGCTCATGCCCGCCCTCTTGTCTTCGTCGTCGAGCAACGCATCCACGGCGGCTTTGATCTGCGCGCGCGCGCTTCGCGGCTCCGCCCCCGTAGAGCGGCGGGCAAGGGCCTCTTCAAATGCGCAGCCGGCATCGTGGATTTGCTGGGGGCAAAGGTCGCCGCCCCCGCCTTCGGCGCCGTCGTCGGAATCAACATCCGCGTCCTGCGCTGCGCTCGCCGCGGGCGGGGCGGTCTCGCGCGCGGCGCACTGGCGGCGCCTCCTGCCCCTCGGGCGACGGCCCGCGCCACACTGCGCCCTCACCGCTGTCGGCAGGGTGCAATGGGGAGGCCCCGTCGTCTGCATCACTGGCTGGTGCGGCGTCCCCGCGGGGGGGGCGCGCGCGCGCGCGCGCGGAGCGCGCCTCGGGCGGGCGAATAATTAGCATGCACAGCGCCGGCGCCCTGGCTTCACCACCGCCAGGACTCCTTTCGCTCAGGCTTGTGCCACGAGCTCCCCGCGTCCTTGGGAGCCCCTCCCTTGCCGGCCTTTCCGCTCCCCTTCTTGCTGAAGGTATCGCGGCGGGGGCTGCGCGAGCGCTGGCGGAGGACAGGGCTCACCGGGGTCCGTGGCTTCGCCGCCTCGCGCGCCGCGACGCGTGCTCGCGCTCGCGGGGCGCGCGCGCGCGGGCTCGCGCCTGGTCGCGCCGGTCGTTGCCGCCTTTCTTGCCCCCGCCCTTGGCGAACGCCGCCTGGCGGTCCGACTGCTGGACTCTCTCCTACAGCGCGCAGCGCGATGCACGATGCCAGGGCGGCGGCCACTCAAAAGCGCTGCGCTCCTTGGCGGCGCGCAGAATGTCCCACGACAACGCAGTGAACGAGGCCGTCGCATCCTCGTCGCCGTGTTCCAGGTCTTTCGCCACTTTCTGGCGGAGAAGCAAATCGTACGTGTAGGAAACCTGGACGCGGCGCGGGCTCCCGCGCGCGGCTCCCTGGGCATCGGGCCCGCCGCTCCGCGGACGCGCCTTGACGCCCCCGTGCTCCTCGCTCACGCGCGCGAGCTGGTACATGTATCCCAATAGCACGACGGGATCAAACACTTTGGACAGGATGCAGCGAAGCCCCCACTCCATTACGTGGGCCTCGCGCCACGGGGCGCGCGTGGGCGCGCGCGCTGCGCTGCGTCGCGCGCGACCTGGAAGTGCGCATAACCACGAAAATCCATTCGGTCCAGGGCCGCACCCGCGCGGTTCGCCGCGGTGACGGCCGACGCGCGATCGCGCCACGAGCCCGCCCCCGCTGGCACCGAGTCCAGCTTCGGCATTCGCGCCCATTGGGGCTTGCAGTGGTCCTGCGCGCGGAGCGATCGGCGAAGCGGAAGCTTGTCATTGCACGTGCCGCCGAGCAGGGAGCCTGCAGGCTCTCGCCCTCGGCGCTCCCAGTGTATGAGCGGCCATGGGACTGGGCCGTCCGGCCCGCGGCCGCGAATGTGCGCATCGACTCCTCGGTCGGCAATCCCTCACGGGGGAACTTGCCGAGCCAGACCTCGCGCACACGGTCCTGCCGAGGCGCGTATCCCCGAACAATGCCGCCCGCGCATGCGAAAACGCGGCGCGCCTCCATGGCAAACGCCAGCGGCTTCTCCCGCTTTTCTTCGAGCAATTCCTTGCTGGCCTTCACGTATTCTTCCATTGCCGCCGCAATCCGCGTCGTCTCCTCCGCGGGCTTGGCGGCCGCCTCCGCCGGGGCCGATTGCTGACCCTCCTGGCGGCGCGCCGTGCGGCGGCCCGCGTCCTCGCGCACCAACGGGGCGGGGGCCTTCCGCCCGAAGGCTTCCATCGCTCGCGACTGTGTCCGCAGCGCCATATTGATGTGGCACGGCTTAATCGCGAAATCGCGCCACTCCGCGGAAGAATCGCCCGCAAACGGCTTCGCGCCTGGCTTCAGGGCCGCAATCAACATATCGCGCATGGCCGCATCCGAGTAATCAATCGGGCGGACCGCCCCGATCGCTTCGGCCATCAGGCGCGCGACCGTGGTGCACAGCACCAGCTCGGGAGCTGGCGATGCGCCCCCCTCCGCCGCGTTGGCCGCTGCGACGAAGAGGACCCAATCGGCCTTGCGCGCCGCTGCGAGTGGGCTCATGCCCGCGGTAGACGCACGGAGACGCGCGCGCGCGCCCTGATGGCATTTTTGTCGGTGCCGAATGCGCCAGCAGGCAGATCGCCAAGCAACTCAACGATGTCTGAGCGAGCCAGCGCCATGGATGCTGCGCGCGCGTCGGAAAGCGCCGTGCACGTATCCCCCTCGGCGTCCTTATCGCGCGCTGGCGGTTGCACATGACATAACCCGCAGGCATCCAGCGCAAGAGGGCAGGCAAACGCACGCCGCAGGCATACTGCGCACCGGGGCTGACAGGCAGCATCCGCAGGCATACTGCGCACTGGGCCGGCATACGGCAACCGCAGGCGCACTGCGTACAAGGGCCGGCATACGGCACACACTTGCAGGCATACTGCAACGCACGCAGGCATACTGCGCTATGGGGGGGGGGCCGGCATGCGGCACTCGCAGGCATACTGCGCTTAATGGCCGGCATACGGCGCCCACTTGCAGGCATACAGCCGCACGCGCAGGCATACTGCGGAGAGGGGCTGACAGGCAGCAATCGCAGGCATACTGCGTACAGGGCCGGCATTCGGCATTCGCAGGCATACTGCGCACAATGGCCGGCATACGGCACACACTGCAGGCATACTGCACAGAGGAATGATTGCCGGCGTACGGCATCCGCAGGCATACTGCGCACAAGGGACCAGCATACGGCGCGCACTTGCAGTACAGCGCAGGGGACAAGTGGCCGGCATACGGCATCCGCAGGCATACTGCGCACTGGGTCGGCATTCGGCCCAGGATGACCCGTACTCATGTGTGTCCTGACCTTCGAGCCGCAAAACCGACGAGGGACGTAGGTGCTCTCCACGAAGTAGACGCGCGGACCTGTGGGGGAGGAGGGGAGGGGAGGAACCTGCAACGGGAGAGAGAGGCGGCGGAGCGGCCAAGCGAACGCGCGCGCGGGAGGAGGGGCGAGGGGAGGAACCTGCGACGGGAGAGAGAGGCGGCGGAGCGGCCAAGCGAACGCGCGCGCGGGAGGAGGGGGGGGGGGGGGAACCTGCGACGGGAGAGAGAGGCGGCGGAGCGGTCAAGCGACGCGCGCGCGGGAGGAGGGGGGGGGGGGGGAACCTGCGACGGGAGAAAGAGGCGGCGGAGCGGCCAAGCGAACGCGCGCGAAAAACGCATCCCGCCAGCGGGACGGCCACGCGTGAGACAAATCCCATTCACCTGCGACGAGAACGCGCTCGCGGGCGCGCAGGGTGGGGATCCGCCTCAGCCGTGAATAGCCGTCCCGCAGCATTAGAGACAAGCAAGAAGATAGCCAATAGGGGCCACGACGCTCGCGCGACTCCTCCCCGCGCTCAAATGCTGCCCAGAGCGCCCATACAAAGTGTCGGAGGGCGTAATACCACTTGGTGTAATGCCTGTCACGTCGGCGCTCTGAGCCTGGATCCATGATCCATCAGATCCCCCTGCAGGTGTCCCCGCATGATATGCGTCCATCATGAGCACAGTTGAGAACACGACCCCCTGAACCGGAGCCGGATCAGGACACTTCAGGTTGTAGGGGGTACATGAAAAAACAATTCTTCAAAGATGATGCATCATTGCGGATCTCGTACATATCATCAATTTTAACACTCGGGAACGGCTGATTGTCGTCCCGCAAATATAAAGGATTTATCCAAACCTGTCCCACACGATTATACTGACAAGTATTGCTAGGCAGGATCCCGATCAACTGGACGATGTGGGTAGGAAGAATCCTGCCATTCCGGCCCGCTGTCATGACGATGTCATTAGCCGAGCGACAGATCGGAATGTTGTCCCGAGCCAGGTTCTTCAGGCTGACCATGATCAGAACCCCCGAATCGACGCGTAGGCCGGACTGAATCCGGTTCTCACCAGGAAGGTATGGGCAGCCATGTACAAACTGTCTGCCCCTCTTCTTGATGGTGTCGTCGGCGCGGCATGACAATCCAATACTGAGAATACTCGGTATAT
Organism: Prorocentrum cordatum; assembly: GCA_963575745.1. Classification (NCBI taxonomy): domain Eukaryota; class Dinophyceae; order Prorocentrales; family Prorocentraceae; genus Prorocentrum; species Prorocentrum cordatum. Next base: position 62,429 of record CAUYUJ010021632.1, read on the forward strand.
TCTCCCATTGAATTCCATGAATAAAATTACAGGGTGCCCCAGGAGCGGACAGGTCCGTAATTCTCATATATAATGACTCAGGGCACTTAGTACCAGGGCTGCTGTGTCCGTTAGTTGGACGGATGAAGTATGTGTCGTAATTCATGTCGGACTACTTCATCTTCTTGATATGTAGCCTTTTCTTTTTCATCCCAAACTCATCTCTCATACCAACAAGTTCCAGGACATCATATGCCTGGTACGCCCAGTGCTGGTCCTTGAGCACGTGGCGTACCGTGTCCAAGTGCTTAGAGTGATATCTCTCGTATCCTTCTGAAGGCCATGTGTTGAGTAGCTGTGATAGTTCTGCCCACCCGTCGTACTCATCATACGTCGTCAGTGCACGAATCAATATGTCCGACAAATGGCCGTTATGAAATGGCTTGTGACGAAGGGCAGTCGTCAACCACTCAGAAACCTGACGTTGATCGTCGTACTTGAACTTCGGCCTGCGAACACTCTCTGACCTGAGGATGTTATCCAGATAATCCCTTTCAGAGTCAAACAGGAGTGCTGGGCGTTTCCGCAGGATGTTGCGCACTGTTTGGCGCACATGTGCACCTTGATCAGCATGGGCAGCAGTGTCCATGACGTTGCGCTGCACCACCATGCATCGGTCCGATCCATCGCCAATCCGCGGATGATACGCTGGATTGATCTTCGCTCCGGTGGCACCTCCAGCGCGGGGCAGATTGCCCCGCTGAACTGCGAGCAGGTTGCCCCGCAGAACTCTGAGCAGGTTGCCCCGCAGAACGTGGGGCAGCCTTTGGCGCTGCGGGCGCTGCTGCGCTCGCTGCCGATGCGGTAGCGCCGACAGATCCTCTGGGCGTCCTTGGAGTTCCTTGCGGGGTACTGATATCGAAGTCCTGGTGCTTCTTCTCCTTGGTGTTGTAGGACTCGGCAGCCTTATCCCTGGGCACTGCTCCTGGCACCTTTGGTGTGGTAGCAAGGAGCTTCCCAGCGCGTTGCGTGGAGGAAGCATCCCCTGTCCTTCCTTCCAGCGCGGGCGCCCATCCTGTCCTGTGCGTCCGACCTGGTGTAGGGCCGCGACGTGGCGCAGGTTCCTTTGGAGTGGGCGTACTGGTGCCGTGAAATCTAGCTGCTGCGGCGGCCACTGCTGGTCCTCTGGATCGTTGTCGATCAGCAGGTTGTCCCGCATACCGCTGCTGCTTGCTGTCCCCAGGGTTGGGATCATCTGGGCTCTTCCGCTTCTTTTTTTCTGGAGCTTACGGTAATCAAGACCAAGAGATTGGCTTGATGAATCAAAAGACTAAGGAAGATCGATCGTCTCTGGCTTCGGCTTGGGAGTTGCCTTTGTCGTAGCCCCTGCCGGCGTCCCAGGTGCATATCGCATAGGACCTCGGTCAGGATTCAGAACGATACCACCTGGCCTCCTGAGGGCCATGTTCTTAATAGGTACCTTGTGTTTCTGTGCAACTAGGTACTTATCGGCGTTTCGTCTTTCGACTATGCGTGTCGTTACCCAGCCAATAGACTGAGCGCGGTAAACAACCCGCCTCCCAGGAGATAGATCCATATCTCTTGTGACAACGTAATCGGGGTCGATCGGAGTATCCGCATCACACGTAACGTCCGTAATGCCCGAGTCGCTTGGCTCACAGCCGTCAGGGGCAGCGTCCGTAGGATCAACTTCTTCAGCCATTTCATCATCTTCATCTTCACCAGCTTCTTGTTGAAAATCTACTTCTGATTTAGGATCAGCAGGTTTCCCCACATGCCACTCGCGATTGAACTGCGCCAGGTAGTGAGTGAGTGCCGAGTTCTGCCAAATGGCTTTTGTCTGAGCTACCTCTTCACGAGTGGCGGGGTCGTAATCCTTTTCCGTCGGCTGCTCGCGATATGGCGTTTTGTTGGGGTCAGTACAGTGACCCCGACCATCTCCATGAGACCAAATCCACGGTGTTCTTTTGAAATTCGGGCTTCTTGATGGGCGCCTCATGGGGCAGCCGAGCCTGTGATCAGCATAACTGGGGCATGTGCAGCAAACGCCTCCGTAGAGCTTTCGATCCTCGATGATGGCCCTTTTGAGATCGCGCTTGACAATCTCTTCTTGCGCTTTGGTAGGCCCCACCTTTGAACGTATGATATTGCCTGCATCATCTCGTTTGACATGGCGAAGGGAATGCCAGTGCTGGATTTGATGCTCGCCCAAACCCATTCCCAACCAGTATTCCATCTGGTCTGCGGGTATGTACTGACGAGCCAGTCCAGCTTCAGTGACGCTGTACTTCACCTGCTGGATACTTTCCTCCTCGATGTCGGTCACCCTGATGCGGGTTTCCCCTCTGGCGGCCCTTCCTTGGGGGAGTGTGCGCTCTTGTCGCCCGCCGCGGCGGGCCACTTGAGGCCCCCGCGTCGGGGGGGGGGGGGGGTGACGGCGCTGGCCACCGCTCGAACGAGCGCCGCTAGAGCGGGCTCGCGCACGATCTGGTGAGGGACTGGGAGCTCGACCGCGACGTATCACGCGGCCATCGTCTCCCTTCTCGTCCCCCTCGTCCATTGGGAGAGACTTGGATCGTCATGATATCTCTTCCTCATCAAGGGTTGGCGGCTTGGCATTCGTCTCGGGCTGCTGGCGGACCGATCTGACGCAACAGAAGTACATTGAAATTCTTCATTGTGCCCAAGCTCATATTGAACGCGCTCGGATAGATCACCACCGTCGCGCGGGTTTCCCCGCAGTGGATCATCATCGATGAATTCCGTTTTTGTCGGATTTCCACTCACCCGAGGATAAAGCATTGCATGTACTTCCCCATCTGTTGCAGGAGTGGTAGAATCTGAGTCCGCGGGAGTCCCCGTCATGCCCGAATCGCCTTCGACGGGCATGTGGAAGTCCTCGGCAAACTCAAGATCTGCAGGTTGCCCCGCGATGGGTGCACCCAGCCACTCTGCCAAGTCGATGTCGCTGTGGCCAGTGAACACCTCCTGGACCAGCTCGTCGGCGTAATTCTAAAGGGTCATCCTGGCAACTAGATACCTGGCAGCCATGAAATGAGCAATTGTGGCTGAGCCGTCGGCAGGGTCGGCTAGAAGCGACTCCCAATCAACATGCTGCATGTCGGAGTCCGTTTGAGCCAGATGTACTGACGGACCCCTGCCTCTTCCATCACCTTGGGGGCATTCGCGTCGGAAATGTTGTGTACTGTGACATATGTCGCACTCCATGGTTTTACCTTTGGCATCCTTTGGGTTCCCTCGTCACCCTTTACTACCTTTACCTGATGTATGCCTACGGTTTCTGCCAGCACCTAAAACCATGTCCTCATGCTGAGGTCCAGTGGGAGACGCTAGGAATGCTAATATGCCTCTACCATGGAGTCGCCGACGCTTACCTTTGCCTTTACTTCGACCCTTGCCTTTTCCTTTGAATGTCCGTCGTGCAATACGTCTTATTCTTCTGACTGGTTTCTTCATGAACCTCCGCCAACGACGCTTGTGTTTGTGATAGCCCAAAAATAACCATTCAGCTCTCTGCTCTTCCGTAAGGTATGTAGGCATATCAGAGTAATCCAAGGCGGTAGCTTCATCATCGGAAAACGTATCCGCATCGGTACCGGAGTCGAAGTCGGACTCGGCGGGTTGCCCCGCTGAGCCCAGTAGGGTCGTAGCTTGCATAGGGGAAGCCGCGTCGGGCGGTTCCCCGGATCTGGCCCAGGGGCCTTGCGACCCCGAAGCCTTTCCGCCATTCTGAGCCAACAGTGTAGTGGTATCAGTTGGCGGTATATCGTCGTTCCAGACATTGTTAGCAGGTTGCCCTGCATTGGCCTCTGCGTGGATAGTCTCGGTTCGATGACCGTGGCTATAGATTCCACCAATATTGCCAGGGGTCCTCTCAGCTATGTGAGTACATGACCTCATGCGTTCAAGTAGAGCGTCAAACTGTGCTTGGTCCCTCGGCATGTGGTGGTTCAGAGGCTGCAGGAGTTGTTGTGCACGCGACGTCCCCACTCCAAGAGCTCTGAATATAATTAGTGCTAATATTGGGAATTTGGGGATGTTGAAGCCCGCGGCTTCAGCTTCGTAGCGGGCTATTTCGAACCGTGCTAACGTCTGGTCGATGCGTTCTCCCGCATGGACTCGAACGTCAATGAGAGCCGTGCCAGAGTTGAGTTGGCGTTCCTCTTCTGGGTTCCCGAACTTCGTACTTAAGAGGAACATAATGTAGGTGGCGCCGTCGGCGTGGCGACCGCCTATGTTGACGCCAAAATCGATGACTGCTGGGGGGGCTCTTATGGTTATGGTCCGTGCGAGCCCCCCCAGACCGCGCTGCCGTGCGGCGGCCTGCTGGGAGGGCGTCGCGTTGCCTGTGGCCACGTTGATCCAGGCGTGTACTTCGCGGACGAACTCGCGAAATGGTACTTGACCGGCAGGGTCCCAATGGGGGCCAGTCGTTCTAGCGCCCCCCGCCCCGCCCGCATATGTCCCACCGCGCGCCCACGAGCGACCCATGTGAGCCCAAAAATAATAACCCCAATCCAATGGCCTCGCAGGTCGTAGTCGGATGTAGTCGGTGGGGGCTCATGTTTTGTCGTCGTGAGTCTGCGCGGGGTCGGATGCGGCAGCATATCGTATCGCACGTTCCCATGCATTAGGTCTTCGAAGAAATTTCCAATTGGAGTAGGTGGGTGGTCTTCCGGAGTGTTATAGCGCAGGGATGTGGGATGTGAGCAAGAGACCTCCGCTTGAACAGAGGTATTGCTGCAAGTTTCCTTGCGGTACTGCGTAGTTATATGCACTCCTCAGCGCAATCCCAACGCGCCCTGATGTTCCACCATATCCGTAGTCCACCAGATAGTGCCGTGGGTGGCGAGGAGTAGAGCTAGCGCTGACCACCATAGCTCCGCCACCAAGTTTGAAAGGGGGCTAGAAGGCCCAGCCAACAGCTTCGCCCCAGGCGAAGCCAAACTCAAACTCTGTTGTGCCGTAGTAACGATAGTCCCAGTATGAGAGGAGATGCCATCTCAAGCAATAGGATAATCCGTTTGGTCTCGATAGCGATTGCGCGCCTCGTGGCAAGGCGCAGTCAAATCTGGGCGGCCAGCCGCTTGAGCCAACGCGGCCGCGGGCGCGCGCTCGCTTCCACTCCTTGCGCCCCTCAGCTCGCTTTAGAGTCATGGACCCCCCCGAGACGGCCCAAGAGGCCCCGAAGCCGGCCCAGGAGGCCCCCAAGGCGGCCCCAGGGAGGCCCAAGAGGGCCCTGTTCGAAATCACGTTCCCGGAAGCCTCTCCGAAACATTACTTCCGGGCCCCCAGGGCCCCTTCGACCCCTAGAAGGCCCCAGGACAGCCTCAGCGAGGCCCAAGAGGGCCCGAGATGGCTTCGAGATGGCCGAAGAGGGTCCCAAGAGGGCCTTCAAGAGGCAAAAATCAGCCCGTCCCCGTAGTAAAACGTAATTGCTCAGCATACCCCCTTGCTTCGTCTTCGCAGTGCCCCACGCGCCCCCGAGGAGCCCCAAGACAGCCCAAGGGAGACCCAAGAGGGCCCCAGACAGCCCAAGACGAACGAACGAACGAACGACCACCGATGCGGACAGCAGTCCGGGCCTACTGGAGACCAGGTGCATGAGGCCGTGGCCTCTGAAATACTATTGCGCATGGTAACGCATGCATGCGAGACACAACAAGTTATGTGAAACGGAGGGGGGGGGGGGGGGGGGGGGGGGGGGAATCCTTGTAGTCGATGTCGTGGTGTGTTGGTGCCGCGTCGTTGGGTGGAGTCTGTGTCGGTCGTCTGTGCTGGGGTTGGTGTGGATGCTGGCGCAAGGAGTTGGTAGTCGGTATGGTCGTGCTTGGTTGTTGGCGTTCGGTGCTTGTGGTCGCGTGGTCGGCGGTCACTGCTGCATGCGACAGTTCGAAATATCATGCAGCGATGAAAGCTCCCTCGAGTGACTTCCACCATGTCGTCCGTGTCGCAGCTGTGAGCCACCTCGCATCGTTCGTGTCGCGGTGGAGGTATCGTCGCGGTTGGGTGGCGTCGTTGGCGTCGCGTTGCGTGTGATCTTCGCCTGCCTGTCGACGCACGTTGTGTAGGAACTTCCGAATGTCGTCGCCCCAGCGCTTTTGCTGGCCACCATGTTGTCGATAACCATGTTGCCTTGTGTCCGTGTTGGGATTTCAATTCAGAGCTCGCTGTGTCCACCTATTCGACGGGTGGGTCGCTACGCGCGCTGCCCACTGCCAAGCCATTTTGCGGTGCATTTGGGTGACGTCCGGGATGTCGTGCATGCTCATCAGCTCCTCCGCCCTGCGAGTGCACCGGCGGATGGATTCGGACCAGAATTCGGCATCGTCTGCCGCCTGCTGGTGTGTCGGAGTCGGGTGGGGTGGGTCGATGCTGTCGTCGCTTGTTTGGGGCGGGTCTGATGGAGTCGGTGGGTCGCTGGAAGCGTCGTGGTCGCTGGGGTCGTCGGAGGCGTTGCCGTCGAGGTCATCGTTGTCAGATTCGTCTATCGCTTGGGCAGCATGCGTTGGTGAAACTGCTGACGCGTGTCGTCGCGGTGCCCCGATTATTGCCCTGATCATCCGTCGTTGCGCGCGGCGCAGCTGCTGTTTGAAGGGTTCTGTGATTGTCCATGACTCTGCGCCGTGCATCATTGTGGGTATGGCGGTACCGCGGTACAGTCGTAGTCTGTGCTTGAGTGGGTAGCGCTTGCTAGTTAGCTCTTGTCTGTGCCCTGTGAAGCACGCCCATGCAGCTTGTATGCGATGCTGGATCTCGGTCGCCGATGCGTCTTGAAATCGCACGGTCTGGCCAAGATATTTCAACTTTCCGGTGGGCGGTAATACTTCGATGTCCATGGTTGCAACTCGTGCCGATCGCGTTCGTGTCCCCGTCCGGTTTGTCATGATTTTTGTTTTGGTCGGGTGTATTTCAAGGCCGTGAGGAGTTGCTGCCTTGATTAAGTCCCCAAGCAGTGTCTTCAAATGGGGCAGTGTCTGACTGACCAGGAGGATGTCGTCGGCAAAGCGGAGGTTGGTAAGAACGGAGCCGCTGGTGCGTGCGAATTGCACTCCTCGTCGTCGTCGCTGCCAATCCGGGATGAGAGATTCCAGGGTGTGCTGCAGTAGAGCGTTAAAGAGCAGTGGGCTCAAAGGGTCTCCTTGTTTTGTGCCTCGTCTGAGCTGGAAAGGTTTGCTGGTGGAGTCGGTGCGGACAATGGCCTTCTGGTCGTGGTAGAGACGCTGGAGCAGGTGGACGTACTCGGGTTGCACGCCTTGTCGTCGTAGAGCTATCCACAGGCTGCTGTGTTCTACCGCGTCGAACGCTTTCCTAAAGTCTACGGCAGCAATCCACAAAGGTCTGATTCCATTCGGAAGCTCGTTCGCGCAGGATGTTGAAAGTGAAGAGGTGGTCTCGCGTGCCACGTCCAGGTCTAAACCCCGCTTGGTCGTCGGGTTGGCATTGTTCAAGGACTGGCTGTATTTTTTTGGAAAGCAGACGACTGGATAGCTTATATATAATGGGGATCGTACATATAGGGCGGTAATTCTGTGGAAGAAATAAGTCGCCCGATTTGGGAATGACTGTGACCACTGTTTTCCTCCAGCTTGCTGGCGTGGGGGCGTTCGGTTTGAGGGCGGTGTTGTATAGCTGCAACAAGGCATTGTGAAGTTCCGGGCATGGTTTCCTGAGCACTTCTGCTGTGACCCATTCGGTGTCCGGTGACTTCCCCAGCTTGAATTGCGAGATTGCTGTGTCGAGTTCTTGCGCCGCAAAGGGTGTAATGTGCTGATGGGTGTCGGCCGTGCTTGGTGCTGCGTCGACGGTGCTGGCAGAATTGCATAGCTCCTCGTAGAACGTCGCACATCAGCAATGCCATGACGAGTCGTGTGCTTGGTGCCGTCGTTACTAACCATTTCCGTAATGAGCGTTCGTTTTCTTCTCGTCTTGATGGAGCTGATGCGCTTGAGGTCTCTGTGCTGTTCGAGGATGGTGCTGATTTGTTGTCGTCGTTTGGTGCGTTTTTGCTGTCTAATGTGTTTATGTATTGCTTTGCTGACCGTCCGTCGGTTGCTCGTGTCTGTGTTTGGGATGCATTTGCGCTGCTGCACAAGGTTGGTGATGATATCGTCGGGTCTGGTTGGGTCGTCGCGATTGTTTGTGTTGCTCGTCGTAATGGTTCGCGCGTCTCGGGGAGATGTGGCGCACAGCGTGGCGTCGTTCAAGCTCTCTTCGATTGTTTTGTTGAGGTCGTCGGAGTCAGCTGGTAGTAACTCGGGTTGCAACTTGGAGCCCAGATGACGTCGATACGCGTTGGGGTCTGTGTGTCTTTGTTCCGGCTTGGTGGTATGTCTGGCCGGTTGCTGGTGTCTGCATGTGTTGGGGCCCAACATTTTGAGGCGCATGTGCAGAGATACTGCCTTGTGGTCGGAATTGAGATCGATTGCGTTGCTGGCTTCGGCGTTCCGGCATGAAGGTAGCAAACACCTGTCCACCAGTATGTAATCGTATTGCCGAGGTTTGCCGCATGTCGTTGTGTAGGTGATCAACTTGTCTGGGCGATTGCGGAAAAACGTGCTCACAATTGCAAGCCTCTCGTTGATAGCCCAATGTCGCAGCCATTGGCCTCGGGAGTTTTCGTCGCCGAACCCGTGGGGCCCCACGTACTGAGAACAAATGTCGGATCGGGGTTGCGCTATAGCGGCGTCGCCCCTCGAATGCACGTCCAGGGAGCGCGGTGGAGAACCAACTTGGGCGTTGAAGTCGGCACCCATGATTGTGCATGCTTCGGGAACGTGCTTCTCTGAGTAGAGCGCTGGCGGTGTCGTACAACTGTTGGATGTGGTGGTCTGTATATCCAGTGTGCGGAAAGTACGCCGATACCAATCGTAGTCGAAGCTTCCCTTTCCTGATGCTGAGCGCCGCGATTCTCGCATTGATAGCCTGAAACTCCAACACGTGTTTGCTCCAACGCTTGTGCAAAAGGATTGCGACTCCGTGGGAACGGCTCTCGTTGCCAGACCCCGCAATCATGTGTTCATCTGAAGTGATCCAAAGTTCTCGCTCTATCGTCCGCCACGCTTCGTTGATTAGGACAGCATCCCAATTCAACCCACGTAAATCAAGCAGATTAATCGATCCGGTCGTTCGTCTCCAGAGATCTCGCGTTTTTGTGGAAGACTGTGATATCGATGATGCCTGACTCGTCACACTTTGCCTCTTGATGCGTCGGATCGTGCTGGGTCGGGGGGGAAGGAGAGGGGACGGGAGAATACGGGAGAGGGAGGAAGGAGGGGAGGGAGGGGAGGGAGGGGAGAGGGGGGACTGGTCGACGTTGTTGGTCTGTTGACGGTGGTGGGTGGTAGTGGGCGTTGTGAGTCTGCTGGGGTCGGTGCTGTTTGTGGTGGTTCTGGCCGGTCGTGGCGCTGGTGGGTGCTGGTGGGCGCTGGTCGGTGGGTGGGTGCTGGTGGTCGCTGCTGGTCGGCTGGAGTCTGTGTTGCTTGCGGTGATGTTGCTGGTCGGTCGTGGTCGTCGGTGGGCGCTGGTGGGTGCTGGTCGGTGGGTGGCGGTGGTCGCTGCTGGTCGGCTGGAGTCGCTGCTGCTTGTGGTGGTGTTGCTGGTTGTCGTTGGTCGGTGGGTGGCGGTGGGCGCTGCTGGTCGGTTGGGGTCGGCGCTGCTTGCTGTGATGCTGGTCGGTGCTGGTCGGTGGGTGGTGGTGGGCGCTGGTCTGCTGGAGTCTGTGTTGTTTGCGGCGGTGTTGTTGGTTGTCGCTGGTCAGTGGGTCACGGTGGGCGCTGCTTGTCGGTTGGGGTCGGTGTTGTTTGCTGTGGTGCTGGTGGTTGCTGGTCGGTGGGTAGCGATGGGCGCTGCTGGTCGGCTGGAGTCTGTGTTGCTTGCGGTGGTGTTGCTGGTTGTCGCTGGTCGGTGGTGTGTGGTGGTGGGCGCTGCTGGTCGGTTGCGGTCGGTTCTGTTTGCTGTTATGCTGGTGGGTGCTGGTCGGTGGGTGGCGGTGGTCGCTGCTGGTCGGCTGGGGTCGGTGCTGCTTGCGGTGGTGTTGCTGGCTGTCGCCGGTCAGTGGGTGGCGGTGGGCGCTGCTGGTCGGTTGGGGTCGGCGCTGTTTGCTGTGATGCTGATCGGTGCTGGTGGGTGGGTGGCGGTGGTCGCTGCTGGTCGGCTGGAGTCGGTGCTGCTTGCGGTGGTGTTGCTGGCTGTCGCTGGTCGGTGGTGTTTGGTGGTTGGCGCTGCTGGTCGGTTGGGGTCGGTGTTGTTTGCTGTGGTGCTGGTGGTTGCTGGTCGGTGGGTAGCGGTGGGCGCTGCTGGTCGGCTGGAGTCTGTGTTGCTTGCGGTGGTGTTGCTGGTCGGTCGTGGTCGTCGGCGGGCACTGGTGGATGCTGGTCGGTGGGTGGTGGTGGTCGCTGCTGGTCGGCTGGGGTCGGTGCTGCTTGCGGTGGTGTTGCTGGTTGTCGTTGGTCGGTGGGTGGCGGTGGGCGCTGCTGGTCGGTTGGGGTCGGCGCTGCTTGCTGTGATGCTGGTCGGTGCTGGTCGGTGGGTGGTGGTGGGCGCTGGTCTGCTGGAGTCTGTGCTGTTTGCGGCGGTGTTGTTGGTTGTCGCTGGTCGGTGGATGGCGGTGGGCGTTGCTGGTCGGTTGGGGTCGGTACTGTTTGCTGTGGTGCTGGTCGGTGGTCGGTGGGTGGTGGTGGGCGTTGCTGGTCTGCTGGAGTCTGTGCTGTTTGTGTTGGTGTTGCTGGTGCCCGCTGGTCGGTGGTGGGTGGCGGTGGGTGCTGCTGGTCGGTTGGGGTCGGTGCTGCTTGCTGTGATGCTGGTCGGTGTTGGTCGGTGGGTGGTGGTGGCCGTTGCTGATCGGCTGGAGTCTGTGTGGCTGGTGCTGGAGGCCGCGTTGCTGTCAGGATGCTGATTGGCACGTCGCCGTCGGCATGTGCAAAAATAGCTCTGCCTCCTCCTGTGCTGCTCGTTTGCGCTGGGGTCGTAGATGGTCGCGACGTTGGTGTCGAAGCTGCTGATCCTGAGGGCTGGGTTCCTGAAGGTTTGGGGAGGGAGGAAAAATCACCGAATTTGTCTCGCACTGAATTCTGGAAGACGTTGGTATTCTCGGGAGGGGGCGTTCTTACACCACCGGGCAGGGAGGGAGAGGGGAAGGGAGGAAGGGGGAGGAATGAACCCGAATACCAATTAAAAGTTAGACTTGTACAAATCTTCAAAACTGTCCGGGGCGGTATGGGACCGCACCCGCTTCACTCGTTTTTTGCGCCTTTGGCGTCCCATTCGCGCATGGACTGGCTCACAGACACCTTCACCTCGAGGCCCCGGTCGTGGTACTCGATCTCTCCATGTACGATGGTGGCTGCCAGTTTCCCCAGCACCTTAACCGAGAGCGTGTCCCTCATGATGCGGATATCCTCGAGCGGGATGCCCAGGAGACGGTTGAGGTGATATTTGGTGAAGCCGAGTTGCTTCATGTCCCGCCGCTCCGTCTTCGTGAGGTTGTCGGTGAATCGTAGTCGGTCGTCCGGTTGTCCTCCTGGTGCTTGGGGCGGGCTCTCGCGCATCATTCTGTGGAAGCCGTTTTTCCCAGCCAACGTATGGAATTCAATGTACCCGACGCTGGTGGGGTCCGTCATTCAGAAAATGTGATGCACTCGATCCTGGTATTTCTTGTCTTTCGTGAGCTTGGTGAGGTAGTCGACGACTGTGGTCTCATTGGTGTCGGACGGGAAGCCGTGTGCGACCAGTTGCAAGTTCCTGTCGTTACCGCTGGGCTTAATCTTCATGCTCTCGATCGTCTGTTGTAGTTGCTGTACTTGCTGAGCTGTGGCATCTGTCTTCGCGTGAAGTGCCTTGAACTCATTCACGTTCGAACCTCTGATGTCGTCGATCTGGCGCTGCATGCCGTTGAACTTCTTATCATTAGCCTCCTCGTACTGCGTCATTCGCTCATCCATGATGCTGCGCATGCGCGTGGACATGGCGTCGACGATAGCCTGATCCCTAGCCTCGAGTGCTGGCTCCTGATCCTCATGCTGTCCTATCCTTGCTTGTTTGCGTTGCGGGGTGGAGCCGGTAGCGGCCATCGCCTTCCGGATGCCATCCGCGGGGCGCTCGGGCGAGAGCGACATGATGGCAGAGAGAAGTGAAGATGGTAGAGAAGAGTGAAAGTGCTGGAAAGTGAGACGGCCCAAGAGGCCTCAAAGCCAGCCCAGGAGGCCCCCAAGACGGCCTCAGGGAGGCCCAAGAGGGCCTCGTTCGAAGTCATGTTCACGGAAGCCTCTCTGGGAACCCTGGGAACATGATTCCTGGGTTCCCAAGACGCCCAAAGACAGCCCCCAGAGGCCCCGGACACACCGAAGATGGCCTCAGGACGGCCGACGACGCCGCCAAAACGCCCCAGGAGCGCCTCCAGAGGCCCCTCCAAAGGGCCCCAGAAGCCGAAAATCGTGCATTTTCCAATGGTTTATGAAGCATTCTTGCGCTCTCCCATGTTCCGCCTCCCCACGGTCCCAGACCGCGTCAGAGGCCCTTCAGATCGCTCCAAGACGGCCGAAGAGGCTCCCAAGAAAGCCAGAGACGGCCCAGGAGGCTCCCCAGATAAGTCAAGAGGGCCTCGAGAGTGCCCTGAGAGAGCCCCAAGAGCGACCCAAGAGGGCCCGAAGAGCGCGACATTTCGAGGTCTCCGGCCTGAGAGGCTCTTAGGACGCCCCCAGAGGCCATCAAGATGCTCCCAAGAAGCTCCGTGAGGCTCCCAAGAGGCCCCCCGGAAGCCCCAATAGGCCCCCAAGGGACCCCCAGGGAAGCCCCCTGCGGGACCCCAAGACACTTCGGTGAATCGTATTTCCCAGATAGCTTTCCCGGAACATGATTCCTTGCGCTTCCGCCCACCGCCCCAACCATGTTTCCAACAGGCTTGCCGACAAGGCCAAAAGGCGCCCCTCGGTAAGCCCCCACTGCAGAGGCCCCACTCTTAGAGAGCCGAACAAATCATGCTCCCAGAAAGCTTCCCGGGAACATGATTCTCTATCTCGGAGTAGGCCCGGGGGGGCGGGGGGGCGGGCCGCTGCTTGTTCCCCCCATCGGTGCCCACCAGGGGTTGCGGGGGGGGGTCCAGAGCTCCCGAGGCGGCCCGAGCCCGCCCCGAAGGAGGCCACGACAGGCTAAGGGGGTCCCGAGAGGACCCAAGACGGTCCCACGAGGCCCCGAAGACGCCCAACATGCCCTCAAGACAGACGACGAGGACTCCAACACGCTCCAGGACGGACTCAAGAGGCTCTCCAAAAGGGCCCTGGAAGGCAAGATTCATTCGTTTTCCGAGTGCTTTGGATTTTGGCGTTCTCGCTTTTCCCGCTTTCCAGAGCTCCCTCACGGCCTCGGAGGACTTTCAGATCGCTCCAAGAAGGCCCACGAGGCCCCGACGAGGGCCGCAAGACGGCCCAGGATGCTCCCCAGACAACCCAAGTGTGCCCGAAGAGCGCGCCAAGAGAAGGCCCAGAGGGGTCCCGAGGCGGCCGGGGCCCGCCCCGAAGCAGGCCACGACAGGCTAATGGAGGTCCCGAGAGGGCCCTAGACGGTCCCAAGAGGCCCCGAAGACGCCCAAGCTGCCCTCAAGACGGCCGACGAGGACTCGAACACGCTCCAGGACGGACTCAAGAGGCTCCCCAAGAGGGCCTTGGGAAGCAAGATTCACTCGTTTTCCGATGGTTTTTGAAGGATTTAGGCGTTCTCGCTTTCCCTTCTTCCCAGCGCTCCCTCACGGCCTCGCTCGGAGGCCCTTCAGATCGCTCCAAGAGGGGCCAGGAGGCCCCCGAAGAGGGCCCCTAAGACGGCCCAGGAGGCTCCCCAGACAACCCAACTGTGCCCCAAGAGCTCCCCAAGAGAGGGCCCAAGAGGGGGACAGCCAACCGATATTTCGAGGTCTCTGGCCCTCGAGGCCGCCTGTAGGCCCCTGGAGGCCACCAAGAGGCTCCCACGAAGCCCCGTGAGGCGCCCAAGAGGCCACCAGGAAGCCCCAAGAGACCCCCAAGGGGCTCCCAGGGAACGCCCAAGAGGCCCCCCAACACACCCCAAGAAATCATGTCCCCAGAAAACCTTCCAGGGACATGGTTCATCATGGGCCCGAGAGTTCCTGGAGGCCCCCAAGGGGCCCCCAGGGAACGCCCAAGAGACCCCCCAACACACCCCAACAAACCATGTCCCCAGAAAACCTTCCGGGGAAATGGTTCATCATGGGCCCGCGAGTCTCCAGAGGCTTAGAAGTACCATCATGCTACAGGAGAGCTGCCTGGGAAGTTGATTGGGAACATAACTGATCGCCTTCTCGCGGCCCTCCGCAGATCGTTTCGCACAAAGTTGCCCCAAGTGCCCTCTTGAATCGACGACGACGACGACGACGACGACGACGACGACGGCGGCGACGACGACGACGGCGGCGACGACGACGGCGGCGGCGGCGGCGGCGACGACGACGACGACGACGACGACGACGGCACGCCCCAACAGGCTCCCCAAGACGCCCCAAACCCATGCTCCTAGAAGGCCTTCTGGGAACCCAATTCACACGGCCTCCGCCCCCCTACACAACCATTCTCCTCGAAGGCCTTTCGGAATGCAGATTGGCATGCGTGGACTGTGGTCCACTACTTCAGTGGAGCAGCAGTGAATTCGTCAAGGCCTGGGGCCTGCTAGAACCTGAGCGCGCGCGAAGCGCGCGCGATGGTTCTAGTATATACATATATAGATATATGTGTGTATGTATGCCCGCCAACTCGGGCGGGCAGATATCCGTATCCATCGCTCCTCGAGATTCCGGCGCACGACTCCGAAGCGGTGGGCGTGGACAATGATTCTGGCGGTGGACCATGCAGCTTTTGCCCCGTGGGCGAGGAATAAACGATGCTGACCCGCAGGAGGAAGAGGAGGAGCAGGAGCAGGTGGAGGAGGAGGAGGAGGAGGAGGAGGAGGAGGAGGAGGAGGAGGCGGAGGAGGAGGAGGAGGAGGAGGAGGAGGACGGGGAGTAGGGGGAGGAGCCTCTTGGCCCCCTCCTCCCCCCCGTCCTCGGCTGCTCGCCCCCGCCAGTCCTCGTCCGGCGCCGCTCGGCCTGGCCTCCTGTGCTCCCTCTATCGCTCCTCCTCCTCGACGTCCTCCCCCGCCCCCTCCGCCGCCTCCACCCCCTCCTCCTGCCCTCCCCGCTCCGTGCGCTCCGCCACAGGGGTGCAGCGCCGCGCCGCCCCTGGCCCGCCGCAGCGGCACCTCGACGTGCTCCACGCCGGGCCTCGGCGAGCAGGGCGCGGCCACGTCGCCCGGGCTACCCCGCCAGCCCCTCGCGGGGAGGGGCGCCAGAGGCAACGGCGGCTCTCCTGTCGTCCTCGTCGCCTTCGTCCTGCTCGTCGTCGTCCTTTTCGTCGTCGCTGGTGTCTTCGTCGCCGTCGTCGTCGTCATCGTCGTCGCCGTCGTCGTCGTCGTCGTCGTCGTCGTCGTCGTCGTCGACAAGGTCAGTCCCCAGTCTTCATGGGGGTCCGAAGGCCCGCGAACATCCGCGCGGAGTGCCATTTTTTCTGAGTGTCTATATGGGTTCCCAAAGGTCAGAATTATGGGAAACCCATCGCTGGACGACTGTCATCCTGGTCCGCTTTCCGAGGCGGATCCGGCCGCGGCGCTCGCTCGTTCGCTCGCTCGCGAGAGGGCCCCAATCCCCCCTCCGAATGACTGCTTCCTAGGTTCAACGCTGGTGTACACTTCGCAGTGTGCTGCTAGCGCGGCCCTCTGTGGGGCCTCTCAGGCAAATGGCTGCGGAAGTGGGTGAGCTCTGCTGCAATCCCGCCTATCCCGTCTGCGCCAAACTGTGCACGCAACCACCTTGCCAGAAACTGAATTCCGAACGATCTTCGCACGATGCCCCGCTCGCTCGCGAGAGGCCCACCCCAAGCTCGGGCGAACGCGAACATGGATCAGGGATCCGTGGATCAGCCGCGTGGTCACCGGATCCACGGATCGGGGAAGGCACCCCCGAAGCATGGCGCCAATGCCACCCGATCTGGTGGCGGAGTGCACCGATCCAGCATCGAAAAACGGGACCCGCCGTGAATCCGTGCGCCTTGCAGTCAAAATTAAAAGTGAGGATGCGCGGCAAGGGTGCCAGCCCATTGGGCGCCCATGTCGAGGCTCTTCGAGCGGGGCTGACCGCCGAAAGGGGTTAAGGATGGAGAGAAGAGGTAAGGATGCAAGGGTACCCCCCTTGGGAAGGTTACCCATCCTTGCCATCGGTTTCGACTGTAAAATCCAAACCCAAGGGTAACCTTCCCGAGGGCACCCTTGCATCCGTGGCTCTTTGGTCCATTCTTGACTACCTTCGACGGCCCACCGCGCTCGACGAAGCTTCAACACGGGTATCCAAGGGGCTTGCATCCTTATCGCGCATCTTTGCCATCAGTTTCTGAGCATCGTTTAACCGATCCCTATCCCCACCGGCGCGGCATGGGCCCCACTGGCCGATTTACCCCCGAGAGGGGGATATAGGCGGCTCCCTTCGGGCTTCGAGGGGCATGTCCCCAACTGGGGTGGTAGGATGGCGGGGATGGGGATGGGGCTGGGAATGGGAATATGGATTGGTTAAACCATACTGAGTTTCGATTGCAATCCATGCCCCAGAGGAGGAGGAGGGAGGAGGAGGAGGGAGGAGGAGGAGGAGGAGGAGAGGAGGAGAGGAGGAGGAGGAGGAGAGGAGGAGGAGGAGGAAGGAGGGGAGGAGGAGGAGGAGGAGGAGGAGGAGGAGGAGGAGGAGGAGGAGGAGGAGGAGGAGAGTCTCAACCGACAGCCGCGCACCCTTATCGCGCATCCCCGAGCCTCGCCGACAGCGGCGCGGCGCCCCTCGCCGATGGCGGCGGCGCGGCGCCCCGCGCCGAGAACGGCGCGGCGCCCCGCGGGGCGCCACTGGCGGAGAGCGGCGCGCCTGGGGGCGTGCGGGTCTCCACGGTGGCCGCGTCGGGGCCCAGGGCGACGACGGTGCCCTGGCGCCACACCTCTCTGGACGCCCGAAACGGGTATAGAGGGCAGAACATCCACCCCCATAACAATCACCCCGACACGCGAAGCCGTTTGGTAAACGCGCCCACGGAAGGAATCAAACAGGGCAGGGCTGTTTAGTAAACGCCCATGGCCGCTTAATAAACGCCAATTATCGGGTCCGGGTGTTTTTTCCAACCTTGAGGGTACGGAAGACTGGGTACGGTACACCCCTGCTGATGTTTCAGGAAATATTTCGCTAAGGAAGTGGGTTTCACCGCCACGCTTTCTTGGGCGGTCCAGGTCCAGATGTACGGAAGTTCTACGAACAAAAAGGGAGCTCCGAGGAAACGCTCAGGGTCCAGGTCAGATTCCTGTTTATCTGAAGCGAAATCTAAAGTCCATGAAAGCTGTTGTTTTTTTCTTAAGACCTCTGATGGGTGTACAATGCCCAACAACGAATATTTTCTAACATCGCCAGCGGCCGCTGTTGGGCTAGCGACTTCCTCTCAAACGGACGCCGTCCGTGGCGACGCCGACAGCGAGTCCTGTTCAGAAATGATAAAAACGGCTGTCGGCTTTCGCCCCCGTGTTTTACGTACCCGTTTCGATCGTAGCAAACCTCGGCGTGGCAAGGCACCCAAACATCCGCGCCCACCTGGTGGGTTCCAGAAATTCTGAAACCAAATCTGCTGCCATCTCTCAGGGGTGCATTTGGTATTTCGGGAAGTTTCCGCCTCCTTCCGCCGGCGGAGATCGCCTCGTTATACTCTCGCCGACTTCGGCCAACTTTCCGCCGAGGAGAAGATGCCAACTGTTTCGGCTCTCGAAGGCGAGAGCCTTCCTGGAAAACGCCGACCTCTCGCGGGGGGGGGGGGCCCAACCGGCCGCCCATCCACATCCGCGGCCTCGCGCGGCGAGCGTATCCATATCCACGCCCTCGCGGTCTAGACTCCGGGGCGCGATCCCGCGGATTCGCGGTCGCACGGGTACGTTCCGCGCGGCGCATCCGCGAAAAAGCGCGCTGTAGTCGCGGGGCCGCGGCGTGTATGCGGATGCGTTTCTCGCCCACGAGTGACGAGTGCGCAATCACAAGTCAGCGAAAATGATGGAGTTTCAAGTTGCAGGACCTGTGGACTGGCGCGAAACTCAGGGATGCACGCGCCCAAGCGTGCTAGGGATGGCCAGAACCGAAACAGGCAAGGTGCCATTGCGCTGAAGGCATGTCCTTGACTCCGGCTTTGCCTGTGCTGCGCTCTCCTGGCTCGGCCAGGGAAGCATGCGCGTTGCGTCGCGGCAGCTGGGCAGAGGGCGACTGCTCCGGCGGCGAGGCAGCATGGGACACGCTGCATGCAAATTCGGGCCGCAATGCACGGAAGGAGGAGGAGGAACCCCAGCGCGACGGGGAGAGAAGAAGCCGGGCCACTCAGAGCTAACGGCCGCGGCGGGGGGAGCGCCAGGGGGGGAGCAGCGCCGGCGCAGGCTGCACTGAACTGCGCTGAGCTGAAGCTGGGGTGGGGCGGCCAGGAGCTGCAGCTGGAAGCGAAGAGAAAACGAAGCGGAGCCCAACCCAGTGGACCAATTGAAATCTCTCATTGGGGGGCCTTTGCCTCGCGACTGAGCCCTCCCGCCCAGTGTCGGGAGCGCCCAGATGGATTCTCACTCCGGAACCGCTCCAGGGTGAAAATCCACCTGGGACCTCTCCCGATGCAAAACGGCGCTCTCGGGGATAGGAGAGGGATGTACCTGAGCCTTAGAAATTGTCATTTTCCAAATGAGCTCTCTTGTTGGGGGCCTTTTTCTCGCGGCTTGGCCCTCCCGCCCAGTGTCGGGGTGGAGTTTCACCCCCGAACCGTTCTGGGGTGAAAATCCATCCGGGACCCTCCCCCAATTCAAAACGGCGCTCTCAGGGATGCCAGGGGTGTGTGCCCGAACCCCTAAAAATTGTTATTTTCCAAACTCTTATTAGGACGCCTTTTTCTCGCGGCGAGGCCCTCCCGCCCAGTGTCCGGAGCGCCCAAATAGATTTTCACCCCGGAACCGTTCAGGGGTGATGATCCCGGCAAAGCAACCTAACAGCGATGTGTAGAAGCATATCTGGGAGCATTCCTTTTGAGATTCATGTAGGAGTCCTGTTATACAATTCTGATGCCTTCGCAGTCGCAGTCGCAGTCGCAATCGCAATGACAACGGCAGTCGCAGGTACAATCGCAGTGGCAATCCCAGTGGTTGCAATAGCAATAGCTACAGTAGCAGCAGCCTCCTCACTGCTCATGGGCTTTCGGATGCATCAGCCTGCCTCAGCGTCTGCCTCAGCCTGCCTCAGCCTCAGCCGCAGCCTCAGCCTCAGCCTCACTTGAGTTCCCCCATATCAGGCGTGGACCCGCGGCACCCCCGACTGACTTCCCCCACATCAGGCGTGCACCCGCGGCCCCCCCGACTGAGTTCCCCCATATCAGGCAAGCACCCGCGGCACCCGTCAGCTGAGTTCCCCCATATCAGGCGTGGACCCGCGGCACCCCCGACTGAGTTCCCCCATATCAGGCGGGCACCCACGGCACCCCCGACTCAGTTCGCCTATATCAGGCGCGGATCCCCGGATTCCCGGGGCACCCGTCCGGCATCTGCCCAGACCCCCCTGGGGAGTCATGATGCTCTTTTTTGAAGCCACTAGAAACCTGCCAGTCTTCGCTATTAGGTAAACTATCCCGGCAAAGCAACCTAACAGCGATGTGTAGAAACATAGCTGGAAACATTGCCTGTGGTATTCATGTAAGAGTGCTGTTGTAGAATTCTGGTGTTCTCGCAGTCGCATTCGGATTCGCAGTGGCAACATCAGCGGCAGTCGCAGCGCTGTTCCCTGCCGCAGGCTGAGGAGCACTGCTGTTCAATGCAGCAGGGTCAGGACCACCGCCGCCAGACCGAGAACTATCAGCATGTCCTGGCATTAAGGTGTGCAGTAGGCGCTGCGCAGTTCCTTTGAAAGGAAATCTTCGAAAGCAGGGCTGTAGCCAAGAAGGCTACGGGGACGATGATGATGATGATGATGAAGATGATGAGTCTTGGAAGTCTGGGAGGTGGAAGAGCACGAAATGGCGTATAGTTGGCTCCGGGCATTCAAAATGTTGCCCGGGAGTAGAATTCTGGGAAATGGAAAAGCACGAAGTGGCCTACAATTGGCTCCGGGCATTCAAAATGTGGCCCGGGAATGGTGTTCTGGGAAATCCAAGAGCACGAAGTGGCCTACAGTTGGCTCCGGGCATCCAAAATGTGGCCTGGGAGTGGAGTTCTGGGAAGTCGAAGAACACGAAGTGGCCTACAGTTGGCTCCGGGCATCCAAAATGTAGCCCGGGAATGGAGTTCTGGGAAGTCGAAGAGCACGAAGTGGCCTACAGTTGGCTCCGGGCATTCAAAATGTGGTCGAAGAGCACGAAATGTGCGACTGTTTGCTTAAAACGAACCCGGTCCTCGCCTGTCCGGCTCCCGCCCAGACCCCCCTGGGGAGTCATCAGATGTTTTTTTTTGACCCCATTAGAAACCTACCAGTCTTCGCTGTTAGGTAAAATCCATCTGGGACCCTCCCCCTGCGCAAAACGCGCTCTCGGGGATGGGGGGGCGGTGTGCCCGAGCCTCAAATATTACAATTTTCCAATTGAAATACCTATACGACCACCCGGCGGGTGATAAGGAGGTGGCGGGGGGGGAGGGGGCCAGCAATGGGCAACAGTGGTGATTGTTGTTCTGACGATGCCAGTGGAGATTGTTGCGTCGCCGCTCGCTCTTGGGAGCCTTGGTGTCGAGTTGTGTACGTCACCCTTCGCTCTTGGGCGCCTTGGTACCAGGTCCCCCCCCCGGGGAACCAACGAAATCATAAATGATTTCGTTAATTTTGCAAGGGCTTGGGGGGCCTTTTGGGCGCGTCTTTTGGACCCTTTGGGGGGCTCTTGGGGGCCTCTTGGGGCCCTCTTGGGTGCCTCTTGGGCTTCTTGGGGGCCTCTTGGGGCCTCCCGGGAGCTTCTTGGAGCGACCCTTAAGAGCCTGTTTCGCCAACGTTCGTACTGGGAGCCTTGGTGTTCAGAGTCTGTTGCGTTGCCGCTCGCTCTTGGCACAGCATACAGCACGGGATGTCGATGTGCCTGACGATTTACATTTGCATGTGTTTATCGATGTGCATGTCGACTTGCTTTTCGATCGGCATTTCGATTTGCATCTCACTATCGGTCTCACTATCGATCCCACGATCGATCTCACTATCGACCTTACTATCGATCTCACTCGATCGATCTCGCTGGTCGGTCTCACTCGATCGATTTCACTGTCGATCCCACTCGCGATCTCGTTTACGATCCCACTATCGATCTCACTATCGACATCACTTCATCGAATTCACTATCGATATCACTATCGATATCACTCCATCGATCTCACTATCGATCTCTCTATCGATCTCACTCGACCGATCTCACTATGGATCTTACTCAATCGATCTCACCATGGATCCCACTATCGCTCTCACCTTCGATCCCACAATCGATCTCACCATCGATCTCACTCGATCGATCTCACTATCGATCTCACTATCTTCAGAATCGATCTCACAATCGATCTCACTATCGGTCTCACTATCGTTTTCGCACCAGCGGGACACCGGGACACCAGCGGGACACCGGCGGGACACCGTCCTGACACCGCGCGGCCCCGTTTGCCGATCGGGAAACATTTGGTCCGGCCGCGCCTCAGCCACAGGAGACTTACCAGGACACCAACGGGACACCGGCGGGACACCGCGCGGCCCCTTTTGCCGGGGGGGAAATATTTGGTCCGGCCACGCCTCAGCCACAGGAGACTTACCGGGACACCAGCGGGACACCGGCGGGACACTGGCGGGACACCGCGCGGCCCCTTTTGCCGGGGGGGGGATCATTTGGTCCGGCCGCGCCTCAGCCATAGGAGACTTTCCTCTCGCCCTCCCACGCAGCTTCGCCTCGCCCACACGCACGGCACGCACGAACACGAAACCGAAACCGATTTCCCGGTGGGGGGCTCTCCGTTCCATTTCGATCTCACCCCCCAACCTCCGATTTTGGGGAGCCTTTTTCTCGCGGCTGGCCCCCCCGCCCAATGTCGGGAGCGCCCAAATGGATTGTCGCCCCAGAACCGTTCCAGGGTGAAAATTCATCTGGTACCCCCCCAATGCAAAACGGCGTTCTCGGGAATGGCGGCGGGGGTGCACCCGAGCACAACAAATGACAATTTTCCAAATGAACTCTCTTTTTGGAAGGCCTCTTTCTCACGGCTGGGCCCCCCCGCCCAGTGTCGGGAGCGCCCAAATCGATTTTCACCTCGGAACCTTTCCAGGGTGGAAATCCATCTGGGGCCCTTCCCAATGCAAAATGGCGCTCTCGGGAGGCGGGCGTGTCCGAGTCCCGAAATCGTCATTTATCAAATGAGATCTTTTTTGGAAGAACCTTGTGTTTGGGCTGGGCCCCCCGGGAGCGCCGAGATGGACTTTCAACCCATCAGCGTTCCAAGGTGAAAATCCATCTGAGTTGGTTCCGTTGGTCGGTTGACTAGGGTCCACTGTGGTTCGAGTTTGTTGCGTGGTCGGTTTGTACAGGTACGCGGTGGTTCGAGTTTGTTGCGCGGTCGGTTGCCGAGGGTCGGCTGTAGTTCGAAATTGTTCGTGTTTGATCGCTGAAGGCCCGCTGTGGTCTGTGGTTCGAGTTCGATGCGCGGTCGGTTGCTGAGGGTCGCTGTGGTTTGAATGCGTTGCGCGGTCGGTTACTGAGGGTCCGTCGTGGTTCGAGTTGGTTCCGCGATTGGTTGATTGGGGTCAGCTGCTGTTCGAGTATGTTGCGTGGTCGGTTTGTGAATGGTCCGCTGTAGTTCGAATTTGTTGCGCGGTCGGTTGCTGAGGGTCCGCTGTGGTTCCAGTTTGTTGCGCGGTCGATTACTGACGGCCCGCTGTGGTTCGATTATGTTGCGCGGTCGTGTCCTCGTCCTCGTCCTCGTCCTCGTCCTCGTCCTCGTCCTCGTCGTCGTCGTCGTCGTCGTCGTCGTCCTCCTCCTCCTCCTCCTCCTCCTCCTCCTCCCACTCTCCATGTTCATCCTCCTTTTTGTCTTTCTCCTCCTCCTCCTGCTCCTCCTCTTTCTCTTCCTCCTCCGCCTCATCATCATTGTCATCATCCCCGCCTTCATCGCAGTCGTCTCCATCGTGTTCTTTATTTTCTTGCACAGAGTGTCTAGAGCTCCGACTACTTTATTTCGGCACGGCGCACCCCTCATCACCTACACATTCCACCAGCCAGCGCGACCATCCATCCCCCCGCATCCACCCACCCACCAGCACCCACCAGCCAGTGCGCCCCTCCGCCCCGACCTTCTTACGTCGGCACGGCACACTTTTATTTCGGCACGGCAAACCCTCCATCGCCCACGCATTCCACCAGCCAGCGCGCCCCTCCGCCCCGACCCCTTCTATTTCGGCACGGCACGCCCCTCCGCCCACGAACACTTGATTCGGCGCGGCACACCCCTTCCGCATCCCACCCACCAGCAGTGCCGCCCCTCGCCCCGACCCCATTAGTATTTCGGCACGGCACACCCTCCGCAACGATTCATTTATATTTCGGCACGGCACACCCCTATGCATCCCGCCCACCCGCCCCCCCCAGCGCGCCCCTCCCCCGTACACTTATGCGTGCTGCCCCTTGCGATTCTCCTCCCCCATCCCCCGGCATCCCCCCCACTTGACAAAGCAGCGCGCCCCCCTCCGCCACGCGATTCACTTATTTTCGGCACTGCCCCCACCCCCTCCCCCGCGCGCCCCGCGCGCCCCCTCCGCCCCCCCCCACCCTCCCCCCCGCCCCGCCAGCGCGCGCCCCCCCGCCCCCGACCCCTTCATTTAAGCACACCCCCACACCCCGCCCACCCACTCACAAGCCAGCGCGCCCCTCCGCCCCGACGCCCTTCATTTCGGCACGGCGCGCCCCTTCGACCCGACACCTTTATTCTTTTGCATGGGGTGTTTAGAGCTCCGACCACTCTACTATCTTGCACAGGGTGTCTATAGCTCCGACTATTTTATTTCGGCGCGACACCCCCTCCTTCACCCGCGCATTCCACCAGCCAGCGCGCCCCTCCGCCCCGACCCCTTTGTTTCGGCACGGCGCACCCCTCGGCCCCGACACCTGTTTATTTCGGCACGGCACACCCCGTCTGCATCTCCTCCATCCACCAGCCAGCGCGCCCCTCCGCCCCGACCGCTTTATTTCGGCACGGCGCGCCCCCTCCGCATCCCCCCCACCCACCAGGTGGCCCACCAGCCAGCGCGCCCCTCCGCCCCGACCTCTTTTATATCGGCACGGCACACCCCTCCGCCCCGATCCTTTTCTTTCGGCGCGGCGCACCGGCTCCGCATCCCCCCGCCCGGCAGCCAGCGCGCCACTCCGCCCGGGCCCCTCTTATTTCGGCTCGGCACACCACCCCTCCGCCCCGGCGGTTGTATTTCGGCGCGGCGCACCCCCTCCGAATCCCCCCCCCGCCCACCAGCCAGCGCGCCCCCTCCGCCCCTACGCCTTTATTTCGGCACGCCCCCCCCCCCTCCCGCGCGCCCCCTCCGCCGCGACAAAAAAAATCGGCACGGCGCGCCCCCCGCCCACCAGCCAACGCGCCCTCCGCCCCGACACCTTTAATTCGGCACGGCGCACCTCTCTGCCCCGACTTCTGTATTTCGGCACGCCCGCCAGCCGGCGCGCCCATCCGCCCCGACCCGTGTATTCCGGCACGGCACCGCCCCTGCACCCCCCCCACCACCAGCCAGCGCACCCCCTCCGCCCCGACCCTTTTACTTCGGCAAGCCCTCCACCCACCGCGCGCCCCCTCCGCCCCGATCCTTCGTTTCGGCACGGCACGCCCCTCCGATCTGACCCATTTTATTTCGGAGCGGCGCGCCCCCTCCGCACCCCCCCGCCCACCAACCAGCGCGCCCGTCCGCCCGGACTCCGTTATTCCGGCACGGCGCGCCCCTCCGCCCCGCCCGTTTTATTTCGGCACGGCACACCCCCTCCGCACCCCCCCGCCCGCCAGCCAGCGCCCCCCTCCGCCCCGACACTTTTATTTCGCCGCGAACCCCCCTCCGCATCCCACCCCCTATCAGCCAGCGCGCCCCCTCCTCCCCGCGACCCCTTTGCTTCGGCACAGCCCCCGCACTCTCCCCGCGCGCCCCCCCCGCATCCCTTCCACCTGCCAGCCAGCGCGCCCCCCCGCCCCGACCCCTTGATTATGCCCCCCCCACCCACCTACCCACTCACAAGCCAGCGCGCCCCTCCGCCCCGACCCCTTTATCTCGGCACGGCACACCCCTCCGACCCTCTCCCTTCCTTTTCGTGCAAGAACCATGGCACACGCGCCACTTGTTCTCATAGGTCCCAAATGGATTTTCACCCCGGAATCGTTCCAGGGTGATTATCCACATGGAACCTCCCCCAATGCATACCGGTGCTCTCGGGGATGGGGGGGCACCCCCGAACCCCAGAAATGGCACTTTTCCAAATGAGATCTCCTATTTGGGATTTTTTCTCGCTGCTGGGCCCCATTGCAAAACGGCGTTCTCGGGGATAGGGCGTGTGCCCAAGCCAAAAAAATACAGCTGTCATAAAGACATCTCTTTTTCGGGAGCCTGTTTTTCGCGGCTGGGCAGCCTCGCCGCTTCGGAACACCCTGAAGCCTTCCTTCTGCAAGAAACGCCATAAGGCATTCTGCAAGGAGCCCAGCAAGGCCTTCTGCAAGGAGCCCAATAAGGCCTTCTGCAAGGAGCTCAATAAGGCCCTTTATCAGGAGCTCAACAAAGCCTTCTGCACGGAGCTCAATAAGGCCTTCTGCATGGAGCTCAATCAGGCCCGTTGCAAGGAGCTCAATAAGGCCTTTTGTGAAGAGCTCAATAAGGCCCTTTGTAAAGAGCTCAATAAGCTCTTGTGTGAGTAGCTCATTAAAGCCTTCTGCAACGAATGCAAAAAAGCCCTGCTGGGGAAATTTCTTGAAGAACGGTTCCAGGGTGATTCCGGAACTGGCAACGGTGAGCGTCGAGCTTCCAGAATCACCCTGGAACCGTTCCATGTGGTTCCGCAACCTGAAACGGTGGATTTTGAAATTTCGGTCCTCGCGGAGACGGTGGCCCCGAGGCGCGGCCATTGCGCTTTGGCGCAGGAGCTCCCGAAAAGGGGGTGGCGTCCACGATGTCTTTCCACCAGGCCGATGCAGCGCCCCGGGCCAGGGCGGTTTTGCACAAGCAGGCGCATGGCTGCTACCATTCCTGCACGTCTTGAATGGCAGCCTCCCCGAGGCCCGCCCGGATGATACCCTTGATCAGGCTGGGGGCCAGGCCGACGACCGCGGCAAGCAGCCCGCCGGGGGCCCGCGAAGCGGAGAGGGGGGTGGACGCGAGGGCGCGGCGCAGCCCTGGGGGGGGGGGGCGCAGGAAAGCCGCGCCTCTGCAAGTATGGGGGGCAACCAAGAGCCCCGCGGCCCCGGAGGCCCGCGGCAGCACGATGAACGCGCGAACGGTCTGCTCGGGGGAGTCGAATGGACTGGCCAGGTCGCCCACGTAGGAAGGGCGGCTACCGGCTGCCGCCCCGGAGGCGGCTACAATGGCGGGGTCCTGGGCCATGCGCCAGAGGAGGGGGGGCGTGGCGCCTCCCATCCCAATGGATCTGGCCAAGCTCCTACGGGGGCCTATGCGTGCACCCCGCAGCGTCTGAACTTCGCGCCGGACCGCGAGGTCGAGGATCCTCGGCCCTCCTGTGGCCGGGCAGGAAGCCCCCAGCGGTTGAGCACCGCAGCGAGCCATTGCATGGAGAGCCGCTCGAATGCTGTGTTCTGGTCGGCAAGCAAGATGGCCGTGGAAGGGGGGGGCGCCGACGTTGCGGGCGGCCTGCGTCACGCGCGCTTCATGCGCCTCCAAGTGTCTCCCCAGCAGGCGATTCCAAGCCCCGCCGGGGTCGGCGGGCGCAGGAGCAGGAGCGCGCCCGAAGTGGTCCGTGGCTGAACGGACATCGGGCCCGCGCTGCCCGCCCTTTTCGGCGGCTTGTTCGGGGAAGAGCTGGGGCTCAACGATGGGCCCGGCCAGGTCGGCCAGCGACGCTCCTAGGAGGCGGCGCGTGCAGGTGGGGGGCTGCAGGGGCCTCAAATCATCGGGGCGTTCGGCGTTAGGGACTTTCAGGATCCGCGCGATAAGTCGACAGAATGGCCGAGCACGGTGGCAAGCAGGGCGGGATTCCGGTCAGCGACGAACCATGCGTTGACAAGGCGGAGGGAGACAACGAGCAGTCCGCTGTGGTGCACCTCGCATGGCTCGCCATCAACGCCGGGGGCGCTGCCTGAAGGGCCGAGTACGAGCGTCGCCATGCGCCCCCGCGAGGGCCACCCGCGATCTGGGAGGGAGACCGCCCAGGCAAAGTCGTCGCCCAGTAGCGCGCGCGCCGCTTGGGGGCGGGGAGGCGCGGATTGCCAGACGGCGGCGCGACTGTCCCATAAGACTTGATCGACATCTTGCGGCCGATCCTTCCATGCCCCGTCGTCGGCTCTGGCCCCTCGAGTGCATGGGCTTTCTTGAAGATTTCATTGCCCGTCCGATAGTGCGGGGCCCGGGGTAGGCGTTCAGCCCCAGGGCCTCCCGGGTTCTTCCTGCACGTCGGCCCCGTAGCTGTACGATGAACGGGGATCGAGGTGCCCTGCAGGGGGCGCCGCGCGCAACCAATCAGATCGGGCTGGGCGAGGCTGGACAGATCCACGCGCGGAACCTGAAAAGTACTTTCCAGCAGGGCGCAGTTCCAGCGGAGATCTGCGCGGGCGCCCTCCGGCAGGGCTTTGAACGTACCCGGATTCATGGCGTTGCGCCGCCTGGTGCTAGGCTGGGCGATGGGGTCGGCGTAGATTAAGGCGTGGTCGGATAGGGAAATTTTACTAGCCTTCTGAACCTGATAGAACGCTGCTGGGGCAGCGTTGCAGGCGATGGCGTCGATCTGGGACTCACCGCCTCTGCCTATCCTAAGGGGGCCGTCCATGGCAACTGGGTGTTCTCCACGCTGGGCGAGGAGCGCCATCCGGGCGCTAACGGCTTCGACTTCACCGTCCCTTGGATTGCAGCTTCGCGCATTGACGTCGCCTCCAATGCACGGGGATGCCGCCAGATTGGGGGGTGGCCTCCGAGGTGGCAGCTGGCGCTTCATCATGTGAGCCAGGAGGGAGGTTGACAAAAATAAAACGGGAAATCTGGTCGTCCTTCCTCGCAATGACCGCGACAACCCTCCCCGGGACAAGTTCCGCCGAGTCGAGGAGCTCGTAGTCCTGGGGAAGCAAGGCAGCAACTCCACCGGCGCAACCTCCAGTCGGGCCAGGATAGGCAGGGGGCGAGACGAGGTGTCTGGCGGGGAACATGGTGGCCCAGACATTAATTGCACTCGCTCGGAGACCAGTGGGCCTCTTGCAGGAAGGCTACCCTCCCTGTCCCAGCGGACTGCACGATGAAGACGGCTTAGCCCGGTTCTTCTGCGCAAGGGCGCTTCGTGGGCACCTGGCACTCCCGGAGAGCATCTCGGGCAGCCTGGCAGGCACTGCCTGGCGAGGGGGGCTGCGAGCTGCCCTGCAAGTACGCCGCTGCAAAGCGCGTCCCAGGTGGCGCGGGGGGGGGAATGGGGGAATTTTTGACGAGCCACCAGAGGGCGTTGGGCTGCCCGGCGACTGGAATGTGCACGAGGCGGAGCGTGGTGGCCAGAGCATTCCCGGCTCCCATCCAGTCTCGCGCCCTGGCGGCGGGGATGGCGGCGTGGAGAAGTGGAAAACCAAGCGCGAGGTGCAAGGGGAGGTCGCGCTGGGAGTCGCCTGTACCTGACTCGGTCATTGGAACGGAGAGGAGATGGACTGCGCCGTTTCGGGCGCGAGGAAGTCGTCGGCTGCCAACTGGTTCGCGATGTCTGCGCGGAAGGGGGGGCGGGCCAGGACGTGGAAGGGAAGCGCCCTCCGCGCTCTGGTAGTGGTCAGCGCGTCGGTCGCGCCACGACGTCGCCCTCTCCCCGGGCCCTCGATAGGGGGGCAAACCGCCGCTGCGGGCAACTGGGGTCGAAATGGGCACCTACAGCGTTAGAGAGAGGTCTACTCTCCAGCCCGAGGGGGCGAAGGTAATGCGCAATTCCGCTCGCTCTTGCTCGCTCCTCTGGGGTGGGGGGGGGCCGCGGGCCGCGCTGCCGCCGCTGGGCCAGTGGCCGCCTTCCCCGGCTGGACGCAGCTCGCTCGCTCTCGGCCGATTTCCTTCCCCTCCCTGCACGGGCCAAGAGGGGCCCGCCACTGGCCGCCGGGCGGGCGCGGTCCGCCCCCGCATCGCGCAACGCTGCGAGGACGCGACTCTTGACCTCGAGGAAAGACTTGCCCGGGCCCCCCCTGGATCGGGCCCGCGCGGGGGCCGCCCCGCCCGGTCGGAGAGCCCACCTGCGTTCCCAGGGAGAGGGAGGCCGTGCGAAAGTCATGTGATCATTCGCAGTGGGGGTCCAAGGAAGCCGCCCAGGTCCTTGCTCTAAGGCTCGTAACCCATGTCGCCGGGTTCGCGGCAACAGCGTGCTCTGGCGGGAGGGCGCCCAGTGCTTCCATCATGGCGCTGCGATGCACCTCGCCCATAGAGAAGACATTCTCACTGACCGCGTGCACGTGGAGATCTGGGCGGACGCGCGCGGCCATCCAGGCTGCTGCGGGCATGGCGAAGCAGCGACAGGAGTGCGACCCGACCAGTCCGCCCCCCCTCCCAGACTGTCGGCTCTGGACAGGTCGTTACGATGAGGAGCAGAGAGTCCTGGGGGAGTGACCGCGCCAGCCTCTCCCATGGTGACGGGCTGGTCTGCTCCGCGCCAGCCCCGTTGGATGGCTGCTTCAGGAAGAGGCCCCATACATCGCCTGTAATGGGTCGGCGCGGGGGGGCCCTATCGAATCTATGCGCGGCATCTGGGGGCTACTATCTGGCGACTCTTTGCGCGAAGTCTTTCTCTATCTCAGCCAGTGCGGAGTCGCGACAACGCAGCCGACGTGGGAGTTTGTTCATGAGGTCTTCCATTGCCAAATTCGCGAGCCCAGCGCCGTCGAATAGGGGGGCAAGAGCGACCGCTCATGGGGGAAAAACAGCGTCGCAACGGGGGCTGGCGCACTCGTCGTCTGCCGTGCATCGCCTGCATAAGGGGCGGTCCGCGTCAGCGGAGGCAGGGGCAGCGCGGCGCACTCTCCCGGCGCGCGCCATCTCACCCATCGTGGTGGTTCTGATGGCAGCGGCAGTAGCGCCGGCTTGCCGGTGAGCGTCCAGCAGGGGTGGGTTCTCGAGGTAGGATGGGGGAGATCCCCGTGCCGGGGTCTGCGTGCGCTTCCCATACCTGAAGGCCCTGGGTAGTTCGTAAGTGTTAGCGGGACTTACAACTGTTGCTAAACGAGTTATAACTAATTAGGTCTGGCCGTTGCGAGGCTGTTATTTATTTATGTTTATGTTGTGTTTTTGCATTTCATGAAAACGGAAACTGGGGCATCTGATTTGGCTCCACAACGATCTGAATCTGCTCAAATGGCATCCCGAAAACTTTGTTGGTCATTGAGGCAAACGACGGTTGGCTGTGCACATGCTAGCAGCACCGCGCTTTGTATTCTACTGGCCAGGTACACGCGATGTCGTTCTCTATTTTCCTGTAAATCACAAGAGTCTTCAGCGTGTTCAAAGACATCCGAATAGGGTCTGCATCATCCAAAAATACATGTATGGAAAAAACCTTCGGCGGCGTTCACATGCTCAGTTGCAAGCTTCT
Source organism: Prorocentrum cordatum (assembly GCA_963575745.1). NCBI lineage: Eukaryota > Dinophyceae > Prorocentrales > Prorocentraceae > Prorocentrum > Prorocentrum cordatum. Next base: position 93,274 of record CAUYUJ010021632.1, read on the forward strand.
AAACCAGCACCTGCGACTCGCCATCGTCGCATGTCACGTGCAACCACACTTGCACTGCTGCATGCGTTCCGCCCGACCCCAGAGGTACGATATCACCGCGCTTGATGCGGCCGTATTCTGCGTTGGCTTCGACGCTGGATACGGCTGTCTGCGCCCCAGGCACATGCGCTTCAACGCATTCAGAAACTTCTGCATTGCTCTCGTTGGGTTGCCTAGGCAAGTTAAAACACGCGTGGTCTTTAAATCGGGCGCGTGTTGCGTAGTGAGTTGGACCATGGGGACATTATCTGGTCCCTTCTTGCTCATGTGGTCTCTGGCAAAACGCTTTGCGAATTTGTGCTTGCGCTCCTGGACAAAGCAACTGAGCGACCCATGTTTTTCCAACATATCTGCTAAACGAATTGACATATGGTGCTTATACACCTAATACCCTTCACCATATTCGTCCAGATGGCACCAAAGATGTTTCACGATCGCTGACTCTATCTGCGCGGTGGTGACTGGAAGCCACCGCGCCGCCGTGATGATTAAGCCAACGGCATCTTGCAATGCCGGCATACTTGCGATCTGGGGGGGCACTAGATCCGCTGAAGGAAGCTTGGCAATCACTTGCCGAATATACCTTCACAAAACAAGCAACGTTGAGAGCTCCTCTGAAGCACCTGCTTGGAGCGCACCAGTCTCCCATACAGTTGCAGCTGAATGGTTTTTACTCGGCCGTGTCCACTTCGTGAAATACTCATGCAACTCGTTTGCATCGCACAAATGTTTGAACACCACATGCCATAACAGTGCTTTTACTTCTCTACCGAATATACCACCCACGAAATAAACATACATCCAACCAAAGCAAAGGCATGATGCAGGGAGATATCGCAAACCTGAGTCCAGCGCTATGTGTTCGGGGTGGAAGTTCCATCCTTTGTGCTGTGCGATGGTCGCGCACTGCCCCTCCGAACCCCCCCCCCCCCCCCCCCCCCCCCCCCCCCCGCTGAAATTTATCCTAATTGGGCCGGAGGCGTTCCAGGATCCTATTCAGGACGTTGCGACACAACGCGCAGGGCTTGAAACCAGCGTGCCCTGTTTTCATGCGTAGTTCCCGCAGTGCCTCTTCGTCCCCTCTGACACACGACAGCTGCGCGACGATCGTCGCGCGCGGCGTTGCGTCGACGTTCTCTGACGCGTCTAACGCAACGCCGCTCGTCTCAAAATTGGCACCACCAGTAGTATTACAAAAAAACAACTTATTTGAGGGTCATCTTGATAGACTGCCCGATGCCACCTGGTATGCTGTTTATTTTTGCGCACCGCGTATTGCTAAGCGTGAACCACGCAGCTTCGTCGCCCAAGGAATCGTCGAACTCTGCGAACGACCAGTAAACAGCATCACCCCCCCGATGATCTTTTCCTTTCGCCAGGGGGTCTCGCGGCGAAATACCATCGACATAGTGAATGATGTGCCGCGGCGACGCCGAGCTGCAGGGGCGCCCCTGCAGTGAGTGGCGCAGCAACTCCCTGACTGAAGCGCTAACCCTGCAGCAGGAATACAAAAAGGGCACAGGACAGCGCGCCCAGTTCTCGAGATTGCCACCGCTCTCTAAAGGCATGTCTACGCAACGCAAGACCATCCCATATGCATTCGACTCCTTGGCAATGATGCTTTCGTTTGCCCTGTATTGTGAGCTCCGTGAAATATTGTCGGGCAACACATGGCCTCGCACATGTCTTAGGGCACCCGCCAGTGCGCGCTGTGACTAGTATGGGCCCCTGTGGAGTTTCACCGACCCCTCATCCGCCTTGCGGCGCCTGGAGGCAGAAGAGGCCATGGTTTGAGCCCGAATGGCTACAGGCTCGATAACGGCGCCAGCGTGCATCAGGATGCCTGCGTCGTGCCACGGTAAGGGCACGCTGCACATTGATGCATGTGAATGCCGTGCGACGATAGATCACAACAGAAGGACACGCTGCATATCGATGCATGTGACATGCGACGATAGATCGCATCAGACGGACCTGCAGACGCATCGCGATGCATATGATGTGCGATGAGAGCTCGCACCAGAAGGGGATGCTGCATACTGATGCATGTGACCTGCGATGAAGGATCACAGCATAATTGTGGTTTCAACATGACTTGTAACAGTGGACAAGCAAGACCGAGTTCGCCGATGCGGCACCGCACCCCGCTGCGCTGCAGCTGGGATGCGAGCCCCCCGCCCCGGCGGTCCTCATCCTCATTCTCCGGATCCTTCTCCTCTTCCTCCTCATCCTCATCCCCCTCCTCCTCCGCTCCCTCATCCTCCTCCTACCCCTCCTCCCCCCTCACGCCGATTATCTAACACTTGGCGTGGATCCACGCCAGCGCCGCGCTCCAAGCCTCAGCGCGACTCGTCGTCGCATCGCTGTCAAAGCGGGAGCGCCTGTCTGCGCGCCCCGCGGCGGCCCTGAACATCTCATGGGCGGGCTTGTAGATCACGTAGCCGCGCCTGTACGGCGTGCTGCGCTCGCTCGTCGGCGGCTTGGGCAGCGCGGTGGGCTTCTTCGGCGCGGCAGCTGCGGGTCGCCGCATGGGAGCGGGCGTCGCCTTCTTCTTTGTCACTGCACGTGCCTGGTCGTCGTCGGCTTCCTCGGCGTCCCCGGCGCCTTCAGTTGCCGCGGCGGGGCGCTTCCGCGCTGCGGCGGCTGCCCTGGCTTCGGTGGAGAGGAGCTTCCTGGGCGCGCCCTCCCCGTCGGATGGGCCCGCTGGCGCTGGCGGCGCCGCCGCCTTATCAGGCTGAGGCGGTGCCGCGGCCTTGCCAGGCTGAGGCGGCTCCTCGCGCGGCGGGAGCTTGGGCTTCGGGGGCCGCAGCTCCGCGCGCGGCTGCGCGGGCGGCCCGGGCGGCCCGGGGGCCGAGGCCGCCGAGTTGGCGAAGAGCGCCGCGGCCAGCGGTGCACCGAACAGGGCCTGCGTGATCTGCAACTGCCCGCCGGCCGTAGGGTCTGAGGCTGTCACCGGGGGGCGCCGCGCATACAGGCGAGGTCTTCGCCGCGCAGCGCCTGCTCGACTTCCTCGCGTAGTCGGGCGCGTCAGTCTGGATCTCCCCCAAGGCGGGCCCCTCGTCCACGTAGGCCTCGGCGAACCGCCGCTCCGCCGCCACGCCCGCGACGCGGTCGGAGCCCCGCGCCGTCGAGTACCCGCGCGCGGCCCAGGACTTGGACGTGACGGCCTTGCCGATGATGCCCTTCGCGTCCGCGAGCAGCCTGGGCCAATCGCGAGGATGAACCAGGCGAAACCCATCCGGCGGAAGTCGCCCAGCAGGGCCGGCGGGCGCGGCCTTTTCGGGGAACCGATCGGCGCGGCTCAAGGGCCCTAAATGGCGGCGGCGGGAGCAAGCAGTGAAAGGAAGCGAACTGGAAGACACAGAAGAAACACTATGAGATAATAACTGAGATGGATGGGATCGGTTGTCAACCCCATCCTTCTTGCTTTACAGGAAAGGCGGGAAAAGTCTCAGGCAGTGCTCGTTGCGGCTTCAGCGGCCTTCTTTGCAGCCTTCTTTGCTTCTCTGGCTTCGGCACGCTTCGCCCGCCTAGCGGCTGGCGGTGGGTTGCGTTTCAGCCGCCTGTCAGTAGAGAGACGCAGAATAAGACACTCTTTGGAAACTGCGAACTTGCCATCGCGGTCCTTGTCCTCCCAGTCGGCACTGTCGTTGCCAATCTGGGCGGCTGGGACGTCGCCCCGGTCGTTGCCGTCGCAGCTCAGCGTCTCGTCTGAACTGTCGGTCAGACTGATGTCGGAAGACAGCCTGGGCCACGTCTTCGGCGGCGCCGGCGGCGGCTCGGAAGAGAGAGCCGGCGTCGCAACCGAAGCGGCAGCTCTCTGTTCAGCGGCTCTCTTCCGGTCTTGTACTTCAAGCTGTGCTCTCATCTTCTTGGTCTACTGCCTGTCTCTGAGCTTCTTGGCTGACATCCAATGACCACGCAAATCCACGTCTTTGCGGTAACGATGGTCGTTGGATTTCTCGTGCACTGTTGGTGCGCCTGCAGCCCGAAGCTCCGAGTCGACGACCAAACGCTCAGAAAGAATGCTTTCCTTGGTCTGAGCATGTAGCTGCTGTCGAACCAGGCTCACAGCTCGTTCGACCTGCCCCGGACGACTCAAATCGCTGGCGTGTGGGGCGCACGTGCGCCGATGGCTGTGGCTACCATCGCAGTCGCCAAATCCGCCGTTCCCTCGGCCGGGAATCCCAAGCGCGAAGGTCCAGCTGGACCCGTGCTGCTAATGGTGTCTGGAGGAGCGGAGGCAGGCTTGCAGGCTGAAGTAAACGACAAGGTATCCGATCGAATCGGAGAGAGCAATTTTGAGGGGTTCGCGTTTGGCTTCGTAAGCGGGCGACCATGTCGGAATCCGGCTGCCACCGCAAATCTGTTAGGAAAACTTTACTGCTGTGGAAACGCACCCACGAAACAGTGGCTTCCCGAATGCGCTGCAGGGAAGGGATCAAATCCTCCTCAGACACGCGTGGTGTAGTCGAATAGATGTTCGTGACAAGAGACCAACTATCAGAAAGCAGCACTCCCAGAGGTGGTTCCGAAAGGTTCAGTGCTTCCTGAATGCGCCGTCGCGTCGCGAAGTTCACATCCAAAGCCTTCTCACCAGCCAGCGTTTCTGTTGCCAACGTGCTCGTGCAGGTTCGTTCTTGTTTCTTGGAGGCCCATCGGTATGAGCACGCTCGGACTACAGGCATGTTTCCCAATGGAATTTCTCCAATGAAGGTGACCACTCCCCGCTGCGATGGCTTGCTTTTGGGCGAATCTCCATGCGAATATACGCAAATATGTTTCGACATGGGTCCAAAATTGAGCACTACAGGTTCGTTGCGGATGCGTCGCGCGTTTTTGTTGCACTCTAACAGCGTGGCAGCCGTGGAAGTCTGCACTTTAGATGCTATTGCGCTTACGTGAAACGATCCTGTCGGCACTGTCTGGTCCAACGTCCAGATCTGTTCGCCGAGGCACTTGCGAAGAGAGTTCCTTTCGATCTCTGTCACTGGAGAATCTGGGCAACGGGCGCGATGGGATGGAACAGCGATCGTGGATATATTCATGCAGTGCGCCTTCTGGTCTAGTGTGATATACGGCATGCGGACTGTAAACTGTAGCCCACAGAACACAAAATCACCCGACGAACGGCTACCCCACTGAAGAGGAACCAGGAAGAGAATCCACTACGTTCCAGAATGCCTCTGTGCCGGCCATAAGCGCGTCATCCACGTCAAGGCCGACGACGCCCTGAAGGTGACCGTTCTCGAACCGAAGGAACACGCAAGGGACCCAGATGGACTGCGCGAAGCCCCGCTCGAGAAGAAGAGCACGCATATGGAAAAAAAAAAAAACAGCGCGAGGGGCGCGAGGAAGACCGCGCGGCGTTTTGCCCCTTCGGAGCTTCCATGCGCAATTATTTGGCAGATCCGTGCCAGCCGGAGGAGCGACGAAAACTGGCTTGTCTTCCCAGTTGGGGTCTGCAGAAGCGTCGGCTCGAAGAAACGCCTTCCTGACATCCCGCGCTCCTGGCGCCCGCCCCTGGTACGCGGCCAACCAGAGGAGGAAGCGCACAGAATGTGAATGCAGAGTCGGAATGTTCACTACGTGATCATCTTTCCCTGGCTCGAAACATCCCTGGACGACCAGACGAGCTTTTGGCTCCCCTTCAGGAGCGGTGTACACGAATCTGGACGGGATTGCTACGGCTCCAGGAGGGAGCGGTTTGACCTCGAAATTTTCGGACACTGCCTGAAGTTCGCGCAGGCCTGGAGCTTCGAATGCAAAGGCATGAACGATTGCCGGTGCCGGTGCCGGTGCCGGTGCCGGTGCCGGTGCCGGTGCCGGTGCCGGTGCCGGTGCCGGTGCCGGTGCCGGTGCCGGTGCCGGTGCCGGTGCCGGTGCCGGTGCCGGTGCCGGTGCCGGTGCCGGTGCCGGTGCCGGTGCCGGTGCCGGTGCCGGTGCCGGTGCCGGTGCCGGTGCCGGTGCCGGTGCCGGTGCCGGTGCCGGTGCCGGTGCCGGTGCCGGTGCCGGTGCCGGTGGCGGTGCCGGTGCCGGTGGCTGGTGCCTGTGGCCGGTAGCCGGTGCTGGTGCCAGTATTGGTGCCGGTGGCGAGTGGCCGGTGGCCGGTGGCCAGTGCCAGTGCCGGTGCCGGTGCCGGTGCCGGTGGCCGGTGCTTGTGGCCGGTGCCGGTGGCCAGTGGCCCGTGGCTGGGGCCGGTGCCGGTGCCGGTGCCAGTGCGCGGTGCTGGGTGTCGACACCAGCACCGCTGGCACCGGCACCGGCACTGGCCCCAAGACGGCCCACACAGAGAAGGATCCAAGACGACCCAAGGGGGCTCCAAGATGGCCAGGGAGGGACCCAAAAGGACACCAACTCGGCCCAAGGAGGTTCTCAGACGGCCCTGAAGGCCTCCAGAGAGCCTCAAGACGACCCAGAAAACCCACCAAGACGGACTCCGAAAACGCCAGACGGCCGCGCCAGGGGGCCCCAAGGAGCTTCCGAAGTTCCCCCCCGCGGGACGCTGCCAAGACGCCACGGAGTACACAAGGCCCGAGGTGTCACGCGTGACGGCCTCCCGTGCCCCCTCGCACACTCGCAATCAAGAATGCTAGGGTGACACGGCGGCGGGACTTGCCGCAAGCACCTCCTCCTCCTCCCCTTCCTCCTCCTCCTCCTCCTCCTCCTCCTCCTCCCCCTCCCCCTCCTCCTCCTCCTCCTCCTCCTCCTCCTCCTCCTCCTCCTCCTCCTCCAACTCATCGTCATCACCTTCCTCGTCGTCGTTTTCCTCCTCGAAATCTACGCGCCTATGAGCGGGCGAGTCGGGACAGGCGGGCGGACCCTAAAGGACGGTCGGGCGAATCGGGCGGGCTGACTTTAACGGGCGGATCGGGCGGGGCCCTAAAGTGGGGGGGGCATCATTGACTGGCGGGCGGGGCCCTAAAGTGGGCGGGGCCCTAAAGTGCGGGGGGCATCATCGACGGGCGGCGGGGGCCGTTCCCCAGGGGAAGGGCATTATTTAATCATAGAAGTGCCTGGGTGGACTAGTTCAAACATGATTTATGCGCGACATATGCCAAAGCACGCGTTGCAAAACGTGCGCAGCATGCACGTAATTCTGCAGATCTGAAGCTAAATGCTACTCAGGTGTGGGCGAGCTGGACAGATCCAGCCCTGGAGTCTCCAACTCCGCCTGATCTAGCGCGCTCGAACTCGAGCTCTAGTGCTCCTGCTTAAAATACGTATGAGCGGGCGCATGCGGGCAAAGCAAAACTGATCTTATAGAGGTTTTCCGACTCATCCTACTAAGCCTGATGAGGCTCGACGCTCCATCCCCCCTCTGCTTGGCCCCTCCGCCTGTCCCCACCCCCCCCGCCTAATGCAAGCCGCCAGGCGGCGTGCTCGGAGCTGGCGGGCGCAAGCCCTGCGAAGCGCCCATCGCGACCGGCTCCGCGGCGCCAGAAGCACTGGGCGTCAGGGGCAGCGCCGGCGTCACTCGCCCGGGCGCCGCGCGAAGGCGGGGGCTGCGCGGGGGGGCCGGCCGCGCGGCTCGGCGTCGCGTCAGCGAGCTGCGGGCGCCCCTCGTGGAACTGGGCGCGCTTCTGTGACAGCTGCCTTAGTGACACGCGGCAGCAGCGCATGAGCTCGCTGTGGAAGAGCGTCCTCCCAAGTTCTGAGTCGGGCCAGCCCTTGAGAAACACCTCGCCGTTCTGCTCCTGGCACTCCCCCAGGCGCGGGAACTGCTCGAAGGCCGCCTTAAGCACCGCCACCGCTTCGGGCTTGGACGGGCGCGCTCGCCTCTTCCGCTTTGCGGGGGCCTCTTGGTCCGACACGGCCACGCTGTAGAGGTCGACGCAGGCGTTCACGGAAATCTGGCTTTTCCCGGTCAGGAGCACACGACGGATGAGCTCTCTGTCCTTGAAAGCTGCCTTCGTGAAAACCATGGCCCCCTCTTCGCCAAGGCCCTGATTGTCGAATTGCGCCTCGCCCGCCAAGTCCGCGAACGTCAGCGCGCGCTCGCCCGAGCCCGGCGCCTCGCCTCCTGTCGGGGGGGCACCGGCCAGATCGCTCTCCGCGGCGCCCGGACTGGCGGGCTGCCAGACGTCGACATTGCCGCCGCCAGCCCGCGCGGCAGGGCGCGCAACGTCAGCCACCAGGCCGCCAGCGGGAACCGGGCCCTGGGGCGCCGCCGGGCAAGCTGGCACCTGCGTGGAGAGCGGCGCGGCGTACGCATGAGGGTGATAGTGACCCCGAACAGGGCGCGCCAAACGCCCTGGCTCGTTGTCGCCGTCGCTCTCGCCGTCGGCAGCGTCGCCTGCGGGCGCGCAATTCAAGGAGGGAGGGGGTCGACCTGGCCTAACACCTCCTCCTCCAACACCCGAATCCTAAGACCCCCACCCTAACCCCCGTAACCCTGACACCCTGACCCGAACCCTAACACCCTCATCCTGACGCACGCACCCTGGCCCCATAACGCCGAACCCCTCAAACCCTAACCCTGGCACAGTAACCCTATCACTAACCGTGCCCCTAACGCGCTGACGCTAGCACCATACCATAACCCCAACACACTAACCCTAACACCTTAACCCTAAGACCCCCCCCCCCGAAACTGAACCCTGACCCCGCCTAAACCCGAGCGCGCTAGCCCTAACCGTAACGCTCGAAACCTAACATCCTTAGCTTTTCACCATAACCCCACCACCTTCACCCCCGCACCACAATCAAAACACCGTTACCCTAACACCCTGACGCGAACACCCGAACCGTACCCTAATGCGAACCCGAAAAAAGCCCGAGCACCGTATCCATGGTCCCAGTCATATCATTCAAGTTCTAACGCACCCTGGCCCAAACCTTAATACACCAACCGTGACGCCCTCACCCGAACCCTGACACTCGAACCCTAACTCCTTACCCCTTACCCCCTAACCCGAACACCCTTGCTCTCGCCATAGCACCCTGGCCCCAACGCCCGAACCCTACCACACGTTTCCTCACACCCTGACTCTAACCGAACATCCACACCCCCTAAGTCGAACACCCTAAGCCTCACACCCTCACCTGAACACAACACCCGAGCCCGAACATCCCAGTCCCAAACCTAGCACCCTGGCCATAACACTTTAGCCCAACCACGAACACCCTAGACCGAACCATAAGCCCGAAACCCAAACACCCTAACCCTTACACCCTCACACCCTCTCACTAACACCCTAACCCTGAATCCAAAGCCCCATGAACCTAACTCAGACACCGTAACGCACTAATCCTGACACCCTAACCCAAACACCCGAAACCCGCTCCTTTCACCCACACCCTCACCCCAACACACTGACCCAAGCCGGGGCCCGCGCACGACCATTCCGCATTCCCCAATCAGAGCTTGCCTCTGTAGGGGTCCTAGCGGATTCATATGGTTAGGTGAGGTGGGGCGCCGATTACGGTGGCAGGGGGCCGGGTGCCCGGGTGTCCCGATGCCCGGGTGCGTCGTCGCCGATTTCGGTGGCCAGGCCAGGGTGCCTGGGTGCCCAGGAACCTTATAGCCCCATAGCACAATCACCATATAGTTCGATCGCCTGATATTCCTATAGTGCCCTATAGACCTATAGCCCTCTTGCCCTCTTGCCCTCTTGCCCTATAGCCCTTTAACCCTATAGCCCTATAGCCCTTTAGCACTATAGCATTATAGTCCTGTAGCCCTATAGTGCCCTTTAGCCCAATGGCCCAAATAGCGCATATAACCTTGTATAGATAGCCCTATAGCATAATAGCCCTATAGCCCAATAGCCCTATAGCACAATAGCCCTATAGCCCTATGGCCCCACAGCCCTATAGCACTCTAGCCCAAGAGCCCTATAGACCTCTAGCCCAGCAGCCCAATAGACCATATAGCCCATCTAGCCCCATACCCTCATAGCCCCATAGCCCCCAAACAATAGGATTGGGCTTTTCTCCGGTATATATGTTGATGCGGATGGGGCGTCGGCTCTGCCTTTGCAAAGAAGCCAGGTGCACCGTCTTCGTCCAGAGCAGCTCGCCATATGGTCCGGATGGCAATGCTGATGTCGAGCATGCGCCTGGCGCACTGGACGTGCTGGGTGGTGATGAGCGGCAACCCCGAGGCCGCGTCCAAGGTGCCCCCGCCTCCAGAGTAATCCAGCACGGCAACGAGAGCAGCCTGAACGCCCTGCTGGCCCGCGGCGTTGGCCTCCAGCGCAGCCAAAGTAGGATCGTCGTCTCCTCGGGTGGCGAAAAACGTGCAACCCCAGATGCGTGCGCAACCTGGGGTGAAGGTTCCTGGGGAAACCTAGATGTGCAACCCCAGGTGAACCACCTGAAAAATTACACGTGCAACCAAGGGTGAAGGTTCCTTCCTACGTCGAAAAACAACGAACGAAAGATGCGCAACCACGCATGACGGTTGTCGAAAACCGAAATGAGCGCAACCCAGGGTGATGGTCTCGTGGCAAGGAGAAACCCGCACCCCAGGTTGCACTCGCAGCTGGGGTTGAACGTTTTTGGCTCTCTGATCTCCTCGCAACTGCGCGCGGATGCTCTGTGCCACTTGGTTGCCCGTCATGATATTGCGCGCCTCCTCCTCGAACGGCAAGATCGCCTGCGGCTTCTTGGCGAAAAGCTCTGCAAGCCTCCTGGCCCCCGCTTGGATGTGGCCCGTGGGGTCCGGCAGGCCCCCCCTGTTAGAAATTCGGAACTCGGTCCGCAACTGCGCGTCGCCTACGTCGGACAGGGTGACCCGCAGGTATCGCAACCGGGACTCCTCGCCATCTGGGAACTCCACCTTGTATCCGCCAGCCGGGCCCACGAAACTGCGAGCCTGGGAATTTGCTGCCGACGCCTCCTCGCCCGTCTCGGTGTCCCTCTCCAAATACTGGGCCGCGGCCTCAGGGGCGTCAAGGTATGTCTCCCAGTTGAACGTCTGCGCCTGCTGGGGGGCGAGCGGCAGCCACGCCCACGCGGAGACGCCGCGCGGGAGGCGACTCCCCGCGGGCAGCGCAGCGTGGCGCGCAGCGGCCTGGTCAATGCAGGCGACGAAGCGCTCCTTAGTGCACGCCGTGTGGTTACCCACGATCCCCCTGTCCATGGCTATGAATTTCCCAGGATGTCCGTTGCCGAGCAGAGACACCGAGACGCGTTTGCCGCGAGACTCGCCAAAGGTCCCGCTTGTGCGAGTTGCCCGTCTCGTCTTGCCACTCGCGATCAAAGTGTTCAAGGTGGACGCGTGGACCGTCGGCGCCCGATCCTTCTCTCCTCCTCCTCCACCTCCTCCTCCGCGGCCGGTAGCGAGGAGGCTGAGGCCGTCCCAGAACTCGTACGCCTCGTCTAGATTGAACGCCCTGCCGCCCCACACATCTGATTGCCTGAACTCGGCAACCCGCCCGTCGCCCTCCGAAAAATCAACGAGGGGAAAGCCGCTGGAGCACCGGTAAAAGAATTCCGTGAAACTGAAGCTTTGGAGACAGATGCTCTTCACGGTCACGGGGGGGCCGTCGTCGAGGAGCGAGTCGACGTGCTCGCCAATGACGTCGTCGCACGTGTCGAAGATCTCCTCGCGCACACTGAAAAGCTGGCTCTTCCCCGCCCGTGCGTTCCCTATCTGGAACACTGGTGCAATTAATGGAGTGGGCTTCTGGCTCCATATCTTGACGGCGGCGCCATTTGTAAGAGCCGCCATGGAGCCTCCAACCATCAAGGCGCTCGTGTAATACCCTTGGCACGTTGTGTTAACGATGGGCTCCAAGAACTCGCGCACCTTAGGGGGGATGTGCTCCGCCGGGCTGAACTCACTGGCGACGCGAGCCATCGCCCTGCTTCTGGGACAGACTCTCCGTGTTCTTCCCTGCCATGGCCGCGCAGTGCGCGACGGCGCGGTCGCGTCGCGAGTATGACCTGCAGGACTCGCTGCGGCAATCCCACGAAGGGGGACCTTTGAGCCAGGGCGCTGCGTGCGAGGCTGGCAGATGGAACCTCGCAGCGGGGCAGCGAAGCTGGGGCCTTTGTCTCGCCTTCGAATCGACATCTTCGCGCGGGTGCAAAAGCGGCGGCCCGACCTCCTCGCGCCCGCCGCGTCAGATCGATGGGCCGTCATGGGCCGTCTGCCACGCTTTTTTTCACGTTCGGCCAAATTCCCAAAACCTGCGGGGGGGCGGATAACCCCGCTGCACGCTCCAAAACCGCGCCCGAGGCCCTGGCTATTGCAGGGCGACGGAAAGCACGACGCGCGCAGCGAAACTCCCACGGCCTCCAGAAATCTCCAAGACAGGGCCGCGAAGCTCTGAGGAAGCCCCAGGAGCTTTCGAATGCATTTTCGCCCCTCGCCCCATCCCATCCCCCGTCGCACCCCGCGCCCCTCGCCCGACCCATGATCCGAACGTTGGCAGGAAGGAGAGGCCGCGAGAGGCCCCGTGCATCAGAGCTGTCTCGGCTTCTTCTCGGCCGAGGCCGAGGCGGCCTCGCTCGCCCGAGCTACCTTCCTGGCGGCAGTGGCCTGGGCGCCCCTCATGCGCCCCAGCGTCTTCATGTTCAACGCGTCCACCATCTCTTGCACGTAGAACTGGGAGGCCCACCGGCCCACGTGGTGGATCACGTGGCCCAGCGGGGACAACTCGCTGTTCATGATTTCGCAGATGTTTGTGGGGAACTTGCTCAACAAGGCTGTTGGCCTCCAGCCCCGGCAGGCAATGTTCGCTGCACCACTTGCCCACGTGCCCGCTGGAATGGTAATCGTCGACAATGTAAGACGCCTCGGTTGCCAACCGCGCAGCCACGGCGGTGCCCTCCCCGTTCTTCTCCGCCATGAGGCGCAGGTGGCACGCGTCGTCGTGGACGACAATCTTGAGGTCGGGCATGTGGGCCGCCACTATGGCGAGGAATCGGTGCGGCTGGCTGAGGGGCTCAGCGCACATGAGCTCTTGCACGTGCGCCAGAATGCCAGACGCGGATACGGCCGTCAGGAAGCCCGCTGCGCGGGCGGCTGCAACGATGTGCGCGTCCGTCTCCTTGTGCGTGGAACACTCGGAAGCGGCGCGTGGCCCGTTCGAGCTCCAGGATGCCATGAAGCTCTTTTCTTTGCGCCCTTTCTTGCCAGCCGCGCCCTGCTTTCGAAGCGCCATGCGGCGAGCCCGGCGCGCTTGGATGCGCGCGTCAGCCCCAGTGCCGAAATACGAAGCCAGCGCATCTGGAGAGACAGCGCACGCGGGCTGCCAGCGACGCGCAAAGCCTTTCAGCTGCATCTCCAGGGGGGACCAATCATCTGGCCCATGCAGGGCTCGGCGCAACCGGTGGTTGCATACAGTCTCGTGCGGCGCCGGCGGGTCAGCCACTAACGCCTTGGCATGCTTGCAGCACATCGTCCCCTTCCCATGCGGACGGTCTGGGCACCCTCGCAAAAGGTATTTGTCCAGCTCGGCGCAGTAGACCACGTGAGAGAAAGGCATGCCGCACGTTCGGCGGTGCAACTTGGCGTTGCCATCGATGGCAAGAATGTCTGCGCGGTCTCCAGACAAACGGACCTGCTCCAAACGCCGGCGGAACATCGACGGCCCGTACCAGCGCCAACTCTTCTGCACCAGGGCCTCAACGGAGAGACACAGCAAAACTTTTGCCAACTCGTCAAATTTCTCGGGTGCCCCCTTCTGGCATCGCTTCCACAAAAGCTGCCGCACCCAAGTGGAACTCAAGTTCGTCCTTGCCCGCGCGAGCACGCCTGGGCCGTGCATCATGCGGAAGATGGTAGCCTCGCCCATGAAGGAGGAACGGTGAACCAACAGGCGGTACCGCCACTTCCGCAGCCACAGAACGGAAACGCCGAAACTCTTTGACAACAGCCAAAAATCCCGATGACTGAAATCAGCATCGAGACGTTTCTTGTACGCCCTGGCGTCGCCGGGTACAGGCTCTTCTAGGAAACCGCACCAATGCCGTGTTCGGCGCCTCACCTTTTTTGTCTGGCCGTTGGCAGTCTGCACCGTCATCACATCGAAACAGCGGGAACACCACCGGGTATAACAGCCCAAATGACACAGCACATTGTGAGTGAATCAACGTTGGGTGAAACAGTTGGCTGTCCTTCGTGGCCCCAAACGCAGCACTGGAAAGGCGTTGCGTTTCAAAGCCATGGCCTCCAGTACGCCTGGCCGTCTGTGTGCCACGTCCACTTGAAGCCCTCCTCCGCGGCCCAGCGTTGCCGCAGCTCCAAGCTGCGAAGTTCCGTGCACGCGTGGTTGGAGCAGCACGGACACAGGGGAGGCCCCATGACGGGCCGCCTCGATCCGAAACATATTGTGCGCGGAAGGGGTGGTGGTGATAATGATACTGGTAATGTTTGTCGCCGTGTTCTTGCAATGCATTAATTTGTTATCGATTGGACTGCAATCGATTGGGCTGCAATCGAGTTGTTCCCCACATCCTGAGTGGGGGTCTTGTTTTCCCAGAACATCCTCTCCTTCTCCCTCCCGCCTCCCGCCTCCCAGCGCCCCTCCCGCCCCTCCAGGGAGGCCCCGCCTGAGCGAGGAGGGTATCGGAAACCCATACTGTTTACATGGTTTCGCGCTCCTCCCACCCCTCCAAGGAGGCCACGCCTAAGCGAGGAGGGCACCGGAAGCCCATATTATTTACATTGTTTCATGCCCCTCCCATCCCTCCAGGGAGACCCCGCCTGAGCGAGGAGGGCATCGGAAACCCATACTATTTACATGGTTTCGTGCCCTTCCCGCCTCTCCAGGGAAGCCCCGCCTGAGCGAGGAGGGTATCGGAAACCCATGCTGTTTACATGGTTTCGAAACCCTCCCATCCCTCCAGGGAGGCCCCGCCTGTTTCGTGCCCCTACCACCTCTCCGGGGCGGCCCCGTCTGAGCGAGGAGGGTATCGGAAACCGACACTATTTACATGGTTTCGTGCCCCTCCCACTGACATGGGTGAGGAGGAAGAGAACATTACCTATCCATCTCACGTCTTACTCCTCCCACTGAGGAGGGTGAGGAGGAGGGGGAGTTCTGCGATGAGGAAGGCTTCATCATGATGATGGTGATGACGATGGTTATACTGCTGTTCACGATGACGATGACGATGGCGATAATGGTGATGGACGATGACGATAAAGGTGATTATGATGATGATGATGGTGATGATGCTGATGACGATGATGATGATGATGACGATGATGACAACGATGGCGACGACGACGACGACGACGACGACGATGATGATGATGATGATGCAGATGCTGGTGATGATGACGATGCCGCTGCTGATGCTGACGTTGCTGGTGCTGTTGATGATGATGACGACGATGATGTTGATGATCGTGACGTCCACGATGATGCGGACGATGATGATGCCAAGGACGGTGATGGTGATGATGATGACGATGCTGATGATGATGACGATGGTGGCTACGACGATGATGATGATGACGATGGCGCTGACGATGATGATGATGCTGATGATGATGAGGATGAGGATGATGATGATGATGATGATGATGATGGTTATGATGATGCCGATGATGCTGACGATGATGCTGATGATGATGATACTGATGATGATGACGATGATGCTGATGATGACGACGACGATGCTGGTGATGGTGATGGTGATGGTGATGGTGGTGATGATGATGATGATGATGATGATGATGCCGAGGAGGAGGAGGACGAGGAGGAGGAGGACGAGGAGGAGGAGGAGGAGCGAACGTCGCTCCAGAGGAAGAGTCGCCTACCTACCCGTGCGTGCACGTGCAGTATCAGGGCAACAAAGTACGTACTGTGGCCCAGAACCAGGATGCGCTGAGGGGATAGCGTGCCACTGGTGCGTCAGGCAAAGCCTCAAGACCGACCAAACGAGCGAGTCATCGGGGGTCGAGGCGTGGCCCCACAGGGACCCAAAACAAAGCTTCAGACTTACAGAGTTAGAACAAAAATCCCTAGGAAAACAGGCGGACCACCACGGGCGCCGACACCTCAAATATTGTGACACATTGTCAGATTCATTCTCACACCTAAGCTTACAGAGGGCCGAGCGACTATTAGTGACATGCATTCTGGCCACTGTGGGCCATGCGCCGCGCATTACTTTGATCACCACCCACCTCACCCCCATCCCTCTATTGCGAAGGACGCATTTAAGCGCCTCCCATCTCTGCGCCAACACACATGTGGCGGGCACAAGGGCGTGCCACGCAACCGACCTTTTCTTCCTCTCACGATGGTGCTGCGCCAGCCAGGCAGCCTCCGTCGCCAACGTCCGCCTCTTCGCGGCGCACAGACAGGCCACCGTCCGATGCCCGTTCCTGGGCCTGCTGGTCAGCGTGCAGCTCATCAGTGCGTCCCTGAGGTGGCGAGCAGGCCCTCGACGATCCTGCCGCCACGACGAGGTGAAGAGGTCCGTCGGCAGGTCCGCCAGCCTGCCCAGCGCCACGCCCCACACGTCGTAGCCGAAGCTCTCAACGCCCTCGAGGAGGGCGAGCCACTCACTCGGCAGCTTGCACGCCGCCCTCATCCACGCCGTCGCCGCCGAGTCGAAGAGGGAGCGCGGCGCCGTGACGCCCGAGGAGGGGCCCATCGACAGGAGGTAGTCCTTCCTGTCCGACTTCGTCGGCACGTACGGCGGCACGTGCAGCAGGTCCCGCACCTTGCCTCCGCGCACATCGGGGATCGGGGGCATCATGGCCACGTCTAGCAGGCACGGGATCTCCAGCCCCTTGTACGCGCGTGCCACTGCATCATTGTGTAGGGCGTTGGCTCCAAGCGCTCTCATCCTCGCCGCATACTTGGACAAAGAGTCGTGCCACAGTCTGGCAAGGTCTGCGCCTGGCACCAGCCAGCAGCCCAGGTACTTCGTCATGGAGTCGACCGAGCAGCCCAACCAGCCAGCAGTGCTCACCCCGAACGCGCTCTTCACGAAGATCATGCTCGCTTCCGAGATCGGCGCCCACAGCGGCACCAGGAAGCACTTGGCCAAGTTGTGCTCCAGGCACGTCAGCTTCTGCCTGTCATGTCCAGGGGCCACATCACGACCTCGTTGAGCTGCCCGTAGTAGATCCTCCTTGCTGTGGGCAAAGTCCTCGCGCGTGCTGGCGGGCGCTGGCCATCGCACGATGTACTCCCTGGCCGCCCCCTCGTCGAAATCTTTCTTCCTGAAGATGTGGCCCCAGTACTCACGCACTGCAGCCAGCATGGCGTCAGCATTCTTCATCGTGACATCGAATGACCGCACGGAGGCGCTCTCCAGCTCAGGTGGTGCAGGGAGCTCTTCCATACCCCGCACCTTGACGCCGCTCAGCTGCCAGGCGGGCAGCTTGCGGAGCCACAACTGGGCCTTTTTCACTATGTTGCCCTGCTCCCGCTTCCAGTACTCGCCCTCCAGCGCCTGCACCGTCGCCCAGGCGCAACGGACCCGTCTCGCAGCGCCTTTACGCCGCACATCCAGCATACGTTCCATGGTGGAGCATACGACTTCCCCGAAAACCAGAGTGCCGCTCGCCAGCACCTTGCCATCTTGAATGCGCAGGTGCCTCCGAGCCAAAGGAGAGAACTTGATCAGCAAGGGCGCCGTGGTGCCATCGTTCGACCAGGCCGTCTTGGCCACCGAGCGCGTCACCAGGGCGAAGAGCTCCGCGCCCTGCGAGACATTCTGCAGTTCCGCGAGCGCAATCATGCGGTCCCTCGTGGTCTTCGCCGCTGAGACCAGGGGCCGCTTGGCAGCAGCCCACTCCTCTTGAACGTCTCCGTCAGCTCCCCGCCAACGAGGCAAATCCGTCGGCATGCGATAGTAGCGTCGATCCTCCACTGGGTGGGTGAAGTCGCCGCCCACATCGCAGAGCTCCTGCAACGGGGACCTGCGCACCTCCCTCATTGCTCTCCGCCAGGTTGCCGCCACTCTCGACTTGTCCTCCCCGCTGCGATCGTGGTTGTGCACGTTGATGAGAGTGACTCCGCCACGACCCCCTTCAGCCTCTGCAGGCAAGTGTGTGACCGAGTCGGGCTTCCACGCCATCACCCAGACCTTCATCATTAATATTCGCTCAGGGCCCAGCTCCGAGGTCGACGAATCTGGGTGCCACGATGGTTGCATCTCCTCCCCGTCATACTGCTCCAATGATGGGATCAGCATGGCCACACCCTCGCCACATCCCTCGCGAAGCGCAGCGAAGTGGAGCTTGAAGGGGTACATCTGCGAGCGCACGAGCGCCTCCAAAATGCCCACCGCGTCATGCGTCTCCTGCATCATGCTTAAATACTTCTTTGCCATATACGACCACAAGGTTGCACGCTTGCATCGCCTACGAGGAGGATCCCGTAGAAGCAAACCACGCGCAACCCACGATATGACCTTCAGGGGGCTGTTGAATACCTCCTTGTAGTGGTACTGCCACAGGCGCCACCACGCCGAGCGAGTGTTAGGGACACCACTGTACCTCTCTGGTGCCACTGCCGACCATGCGATTGAACACCTCCTGCACCTTGCTTTTGTCGATGCCCAGGTTCGCCACCATCGGATTGTTCCATCGCAGCACCGTCGGGGCATCCTCTTCCGAGACCACGATACTGGCCACCTCCACATTGTCAAACTTGACCTCCCCCTTCGCTTTGTTCGACCACCAGCGCCCAGCTCCTCCACGCACTTCCTCCAGAGCTTGGCCAAGGCGCTTGGTGTGGAGCTCCACCCGCAACGCCCGCTTGGACTTGTCCGCGTTGGTGTACATCTTGTGGCCACCTGCCGTGAAGCTCCTCCACCCACCCGGCATGCGGAGGTGCGTGACCAACCTCTTGGCGCGTTCATAGCCCACCACACCGCCCGTGAGCTCCAGCACGAAGTGTTTCCCAGACGGGAGGGAGTGCAGCGAGTACTGACCGCTCGACACCGTGGCAGCCTTGAACCATTCCTCGAGGCCGCAGATAATCTCCGCGCTCGTGACACCCGTCTCGACCTGGATTTGGAAGATGTTCGGCGCGGCGGGTCTGTCCCACATCTCCTGCTTAGCTGCCTGAAAGAGAGGGACCTGGGCCTCCGCGCGCTCCAGGGCCTCCGAGATGCTCTGGACCGCTGCACGCAGCTCCTCGTTCGAAGCTTCGATCCTGTGCTGCCAGTCTCGCATGCGAGCGACATCCGCATCGACCACCGCGAACCGTGCCGAGCACTCCTGGGCGTGGGCGGCAACGACCGTGGCCATCTTGGTCTGGGCCGCCGACGTCGTTGCGTGGAGGTTGGCAGTCGCCTCGGCCAGGATCCGCTCCAACTCCAGTGCGACGCTGGCGGGCAGCCCTGCAGCAGAAGCCAGTGCCGAAGCTCCTCCCCCCGACGGCGCGGCCTCGGCAGGAGCAGCAGCAACTGCTCCAGGTGGGTACGCTCCCTCCGTGCAGCTCCTGCCTCCACGTCCACCACCATGACGCCAGGGGTCCCGCTCTTGTGGATAATCACGCCCGCGATCACGTTCTCTATGCTGTCTTCGTCGGCGCCGACGAGCACCTTCTCCACTGCGGGAGGCAGACCGCCCGCCGTCTGATGCATCGCTCCGACTCGAGGATCTGTTGCTGCCCCCAGTACGCCCAGCAGCGCCAGAATCACAGCCGTCGCCACCCTGCGTGCCCTCCCGCACAGGGCCCATGGCTTTGAGTCTGGATGCGCTCGGGCCGGCAGGAACGGGAAAGGCCTCCGTTTACCCACCGACCCGAGCGCAGGTGTGGAGAACCAAAGAAGATGCCAGACCTCAGGAAGTCTTGCCAGCCGCGGACTAGCGGTATCCGCGTGTTCCCCTGAGGAACTCATCATCTTGAGCCAAAATGGCTACGGAGGAGGAGGAGGAGGAGGAGGAGGAGGAGGACTCGCTTGAAGGAGGAGGGTCGCGGACAGCATTACTCTTTACCAGGTTTCGTAGGCCTCCCCCCTTCCAGCGGGGCCCCGCCAGAGCGAGGAGGGTATCAAGAACCCGTGCTATTTACAAGGCTTCGTTTCCTGAACACCTGTCCTCCCTCCTCCTTTCTTCCGTCTGCCCTCTTCGTGCGTACTTACTCGTTCGATGAGCTTCTCCTTCGTGTTGATGCTGTCGTACCCCATGGGTCCCACGAAACCGTTTATCTTTATGTGGGGAACTCCGTTTGCATAATTTTACAATTGATTGGACTGCAATCGAGTCCACTGGGTTTGCACTTGATTGGCTTGCAATCGCTTGGACTGGAACCGCTGGGGGGGCGCACAGGGCAGCGACGAGGAGGCGGCGACGGGACGGTGACGGCGAGCAAGGAACCGCCAGACCGACCCTCAGGCCAAGACGACGGGCGGCGACGACGCAGCAAGGGGGGGCGACGGCAAGGACGGAAAAACCAGACCGCCCCTCAAGCCCAGACGACGGGCAGCGACAGGGCGGCAACGGCGAGGAGAGAGCCGCCAGACCGCCCCTCAGACCCAGCTACTAGGAAAGAAAGAAGGCCCCCTAAATGCAAACACTGTTTGGGAAATGTCATGATGTTCAATGATGTTCATCAGCCGGTGCCTGTGCGGGTGCCAGTGCCGGTGCTGGTGCCGGTGCGGTTGCGGGTGTGCCGGTGCCGGCGCCGGCGACGGCGCCGGCGACGGCGACGGGCGGTGCCGGTGCCGGTGCCGGTGCCGGTGCCGGTGCCGGTGCCGGTGCCGGTGCCGGTGCCGGTGCCGGTGCCGGTGCCGGTGCCGGTGCCGGTGCCGGTGCCGGTGCCGGTGCCGGTGCCGGTGCCGGTGCCGGTGCCGGTGCCGGTGCCGGTGCCGGTGCCGGTGCCGGTGCCGGTGCCGGTGCCGGTGCCGGTGCCGGTGGCCGGTGCCGGTGCCGGTGCCGGTGCCGGTGCCGGTGCCGGTGCCGGTGCCGGTGCCGGTGGGCGAGAATCGCTCTATAGTGCGAATGCAGGGTCAGATTCGGCAGCTTTCCGGGGGGCCTCTTTGGTGGTCTTCAACGTTTTGGCTACAGCTAAAGCGTCGAGAAAACTCTCTCCTGGGACACCAACGTGTTCAGGACAGCTGGAACAAAAATCCGCGACCTCAGCCATCATCGACAACTGCTCTGGCTCGCGGAAGAAGGAATCTTCTGCGTCGTCGTTCGCAGCTGCCAGCAAATCGTCGTCCGAAGGGATATGAGGCAGCGTCTGTGACTTATGCGGCGGTTCCTCGTGCCTCGCCGTCCCACGGTTTCTCCCCAGTGATCCGCCTCAAGGGTCTGGGCGGCACTGTCGGCGAATGCGCCGGAGGAGGCGCGTGCGGCACCTGCAGCGCCACCGGCGCCGGCGCCGCAGGCGGCGGCGGCGCGCTCGGTGGAGACTGCGGCGGCGCAAGTGGCGGAGACGACGTTGCAGCAGTCGGCGGCCGATGGGGCGGTTGCAAGGGCTGCGCTGGCTGCGGCGGTGGTGCTGCACCCGGGGGTTGCACAGCAGTCTGTGTGGGAGGGGTTTCAGCGTCGCCCTCAGTGGCTGGGCTGCGTTGTTTCGTTTCGGCGGGAGTTGCAACCTGGATCTCGACATTCTCCTCGCGAGGGCGAACGCGATGGCGATGCGCAGCGACGGCGATGGCATTACCATCAGGGGTGCGTATCCAGACTTTCTGCTGGCCCTCCATACCAAGAAATCGCGCGGGTCCTTTCCACGCTGTGCCGGAGGTTTTGGCTTTCGGATTTTCGTCTGCAATGAAACCAACCTCTGTGCCCGCGTCGAGAGGCCCAGGGGTCCCAGCGAGACGAGAGTTGAAGATCTCTCGTAACTCAGTGCGTGTCTGGATTAGGATCGCCGTCTGCTGTGCTGCCCGGCGAAGCGACACCCGTGCTTGCGCGTAGCTGGCTGGATCGCGCGGCAAATCGCGAAGCATAGGCGGATATGCCTCGTCGACGGCGTCGAAAAATGCGTTGCCCCCTAAAGCCAGGAACTGCGCAGAGAAACCACACCGTCGGACTACAGCATTCTTCGCCGCGGAGGCTTGCAACATGACGTCTGCTGGGCCGAGGAATCCATCCAAAATCTGTCGCTTGAACACTTCGGCAAGCTAATAGAAGATAATATGAAGAACACCGCTGTGGCGCTCGACGAGACCAGCTGAAGCAGGCGCCCGGGGAGGAATCCAAAGATGTTTTACCCCGTGTAGTTCCAAATATTATTCAACCTCTTTGTTCTTGTATTCCCCGCCGTTGTCTGTGAGCAGCCGTTGTGGCAGGGAGCCGAAAACCGCCTGTCAACGCGAAAAGGTTTGCAACGTTCCGTTGGGATCCCGATTCAAGACGCGTTCTACAAGGGAATACATTGTAAAGCCATCTACCATGCGTTGGAAAACGATGGCGGCAGAGCCAACTTTTACTTCGAAGCTGTCCATGCAGACGATGTCATTCACAGCGCGGGCAGTGATGCCCCCCGTCTTGGGATGGGCGGCAAGCTTTTCGAATCGATCGCAAATTTTGCAACTGCGCGTGATCTTTTCGGCCAGCGCACGGGCTGCAGGAACGCAGTGTGGCTCCAAGACGGGCGTGATCTTGCGCATGAGCTGCTCTGCGCTGGGGCGCCCAAGACGGTCGTGCATCTTTCGGAGGCCAGTCTCGTTTTGAAGATCTTCCCGGAACTTGGATAACCGAGGTGGCAAAGACACCTGAGACGAACGTGGGTGTTCCTGGACAGCGATGGTCTCGTACGCTCGTTCTGTGGTCCCGCTCGCGGCGTCTGCTGCGAGGGCTGGCGCTGGCCCCGGGCAAGCCGTGCTGTTGAGAACGATGAGCGGGAAGAGGTAATGACCAGCAGATGACGTTTTCAACATTGTCGTTTTGCCTTTCGCTTTGCAATGCATCGTGTCGTCGCCGTAATCGATGACAGCACCGGGGTTCTTAAATTGAGGTTTTGACAACAAAAACGGCGTTGCTTGAGGACCGGGCCCTGTGTTGACTACCTCGAAATCCGTTTGCGATGCGACGCTCGGCACTGGCACGGTAGCTGAGCTTTCCGCTGCTTTGGGCTCGCCTCCTGCAAGCCGGCATCGAGTTGACGACGGACAGGTGGACGCGACGAGGTGGGGGTACTCCGCAGCCAAGAGAGCCCGGAATTGTTCGAAACGCTCAGATGAAACCATTCCCTTGGAGCAGCCCGAATCAATAATCACCTCGTGGATGGCGATGTCTGCACGCAAGCTGCTTTCCATGGCTTCCGTAGACGTTGTCGCAGCAGCGACGTGGAAACCGGCTTCCAACCTGAACGCACTGCCCCACCCCGCGTCGAAAACGACAGCTTCGCCAGCGGCCGGGAAGCCCAAGCACGCCAGCTCGGCCGACTTTTCCCCCGAAGAATCAACGATCGACTCGTGCGGCGAGGGTCGCAGAGCTTCTTTCTTTTGCGGTCTTTCAGCGGTCTTTTGGTCTTTGGTGTCTTCTTCTTCTTCTTCTTCTTCTTATTCTTCTTTATTTTGCGGTCTTTCAGCGGTCTTTTGGTCTTTGGCGTCTTGTTCGTCGTCTTCGTCAAAGTCGTCGCTGTCGTCGCTGTCGTCGCTCCGCTCGTCGCAGCTGTCGGTTTGACGGTTTTGGCAAGACTGCGGGCCCATGCGCCAGCAAGGTGCGCGGAGCTCCGAGTCTACTGGGTCGATGGGCTCGCGCGTAAACCACATGCTTCCGCACTCCACGTGGGTCATGCACGTGTGCTGCGCCATCTCCTTGCTGCAGCAGCTGGCCCACGCCGGGCGGCGGGGGCAGCCCTCGGCGCGGGGCGCCCCGAAAGGGCCTACGCCTACAGGCACGGCGCCCTTTCCAGCGGCCGGGAAGCCCAGGAACGCCGGCCCAGAAGCAGCGCTGGACGAGAGGCCGTGCCCCGACGAGGAAGCTTTTCCATCGGCCGGGAAGCCCAAGCTCGACGGTCCAGCACAATCCTCTACGGGAGGTCTCGGTCCGCTGGCCGGGAAGCCCAAGCTCGGCAGACCTTTGTCGACGACATCTACTGCAGGCTTCGATCCACCGACCGGGAAGCCCAAGCTCGGCAGGATCTGCCCGGGCGCTGCCGTCGAAGCAGCGGCGGGAGGACACGACGCTTCTGGTATCCTCTGTTCTTCGAGGCGCCTGAGGTACGCCAGCTCGTTGTCGAGTAGTTGCGCCCTGAAAGTGCGTGGTTGTTGCGCGTGTTCTGCCGGCATTCTTGGCAGGTCCCTCTTTTGCGGGGGTTGCGGCGGCGGGCTTCTAAGAATTCCGTCGTCAGAGTGTTCCGCCGCAAAAGACCGCGCAAGTTGCGCATCCGGGTCTTCGTGCGTGGATGGGCCGGCGCCCCAGTCAGGAACGCCAGACCACTCACCGCCATGCGTCCACCAACTGCTGTCGTCAGCCTTGAAAGCAAACCGTTGTTTTCCACTGTTGGGCGGCAGCTTTTGGGGCACCTTTCCTTTGCTAGAGCTAGGTTTCCCACCGTTGTAGCTTGCTTTCCCGCTTGGATTGCTGCCTGGAAACCTGGCGTGGGCGAGTTTTTGCGTTTGCCTTTGCTTGTGCCCCCTTTTCCTTCCTTGCCTCGGCCTGGAATGGCGTTCCGGCCAGGGGCGCCAAAGCCTTGGCCTGTAAAACGGGCGCCGTTTTTGCTTTTTGGTGGATGTGGGCATTGGGCAATCCAGCGCCGTGGATCTCCACAGCGAAGACAACCAGCAGTGCCGCGCCAGGCGTCTTCGGACCACTCCTCCTGCCCCTGCCAGGAAGCATCTGCCCAAGAAAACTCCTCGTTGGCCCGCTCGGGGCCGCTCGTGGCCCACTCGTCTACTGCAAAGCTGCCCGGCTCTGCAGACATAGCCAAAATATTATCGCCAAGAACCTTCTGGACAGCTTGCTTCGTGTTCTGCAACGTCAAAGTAGAATCGATATCCAATCGAGCACTAAGGTTCGACAGTTGTTGCTGCGTGAGTTCTGCGTTAATAATGAAAATGATAGCCTTCACAAGCTCATCTAACTTTGCGAACTGGTCTTGTTTAAATTCGTTGAGCAGCCTCATGGATTCGTCCACGTACTGTTCAATATTTAAGCTTCCTCTCCGGAGCTGCAGCCAGCTAAACAAACGGAAAAGTTTAGCTATGTCGTCTTTGGTGCGGTTCTCTTTTTGCATAAAATCTAGAAGGTAGTTGTATCCGAAGTTACCTGTTGCTCCCGTCTCATCTTTCGGATTGGACGACAAGCGCGCCATGTCCAGCAACCGGGCCTGGTTGCGGAAAGTGGCGTTTGCGGAAATACCACGTGACTTTCTGTGAGGACCAAGCTGTTCTTGCTTTAGTTCACTACTGTGCTTCCAAGCGTCTAGGTCTTCCTCGCACGAGGTCCATGACTGCTGCGGCCCGGCGGTGGGGCAGGCTTTCACCCCACTGCCGTCGAAGGAGGCTGATGTCATCAGCTGTCGCACGGTCCGTTGGATCAACCTGCTCCACAACCAACTTGAGGATGAACCAGGCGAAACCCATCTGGCAGAAGTCGCCCAGCAGGGCTGGCGGGCGCGGCCTTTTCGGGGAACCGATCGGCGCGGCTCAAGGGCCCTAAATGGCGGATGCGGGAGCAAGCAGTGAAAGGAAGCGAACTGGAAGAGACAGAAGAAACAAGATGAGATAATAACTAAGATGGATGGGATCGGTTGTCAAATCGGACCCCTGTTGCTTGCCGCGGCCGCGCGCCACCGGCGCGGCCATCCTGCCCCTGCTGCTCTCGGAGAGCGTGCCGTCGCCGATCGCCTTGCACCGAGCGGCGACCAGGCGTGCGCGCGCCTTCCCACTCGGGTCGCCGCTCTTCAGCGATCTGATCTCGCTCGCAGTGAAGACCCTCGAGGCAATGCTAATATTTTGCCACTGTTTGAATCCACCTGGCATGGGCAACATGCCTGTCTTGACCCCGACGATCTGGCACAAGCGTGCAATGTTCTCTTGCGTCCATTGGTTCAGCGAGCAGGCCCTGATGGTGTTCGCCAGGTTTGTCGCCTCGTCAGTTGTGCTCTGGGGCAGGTCGTTGATCTTCATGGGGAGGCTGTCGTACTGGTGGTGCTTGGCTACGGCTGCTGGGCACAGGCCGCGCTGGACCTGCGTGGCGACCCAACTGGCCACGTGGTTCAATTCCGCCCGAAGGTTGGGGACTGTCGTCATCCTCGCGAGAAAACTCGCGCCTCGCGACAGCTCGCGCTCGAGCCAGAATGGCCATGGGTGCGAAGAGGTATACAATCCTTTGCAGGCGCCAGCATCGCAACGCCATCCGAACCAATCCTTAGCACGCGGGCATTGCAAGTAAGCATCATATGGTGTCGGGTTCTCGTTTCGAATATAGACCACACACCCGCGTCGCATGCAACCCTCGCATAGCAATGCAATTGCTGGCGCTTCGCGTACCCCCGCCAGCGCGCGGCGTCCACGACGCACACCCCTGGCCAGGCTCCCTGGCGCAGTCGCCCCCTGGGGCCTGGTCTATACTCGCCGCTGCCGCCCAGGTCTGGCGTCGACTTCGGGGTCCACGTGATGTGTCGCGGAGTGGTGCAGCCTTCCAGCAGACACCGTGCTTCCCCACTGGCGCCCTGTCCCCGCCTATTCGGCATGTACCTCGACACATATGTGGTCCTGGCTCTTGGCGCCCTGCTGCGAAATTATCAGACTGTACCTGAACAATCTTGTCCATGGTACCTGAGCTCGAATGCGTGGCTTCCAGCTCTCTGTTCCTGGTAGCGCGCCGCTTGCTGGGTTGCCCAGCAGTGGAAGCGCTCCGCTAGTTCGATGCGTGGCCGCAGGTACAGACCCGATCATGCTTTCCTGGCGTGCAGGACCTGATTCCAACTTTGGCGTCTTTCAGCCTCCGTCATACACGTTGCACCAGCTACCCTGGGCGTCTGCAGACTACCCAGCCAGCTCCCCCCAGCAGCAGCCCCCCGGCAGCCGCTTCTGAGTGCTGGCCCGGCCGTCTGGCGCGTGGCTCGGCAGTTAATTAAGCAGGGCCGTGCCCCGGACCCCCCTCTCGGCGACTTGCTTTACGCGTCAGCCCGCTGACCCAAAAAGTATCCCCACCAGCCCATCCTACACCAGGTACTCGAACGAAGAGCGCCGATCATCGGCAGTTGTGATCCTCCTACATCTCCCCCTCCTTCTCGTTATCCTCCCCCCCTTCCTCCCATGGTGGCGTCTTGGGGGTCTCTTTGGGGCGTTTTGCTGGGCTCGTGGGCCTTGCTGGCGCGCGCGCGGCGCTCCGCTCGCACGCGCGCAGAGGCCCAGAGGGGGGTCCAATATGTCTATTGGGGCCGCCTTGGAAGACATCAATCAAAGAAAGGGGGTTCTTGACTTGGCCTCCCCCCATCGGGGGCCTCCCGAATCGCTCCTTGGAGCGCGCTTGGGCCGCTCTTGGAGCGCTCTTGGGCGCTATTGGTGCCGCCTTGGGGCTCGATTGGGCCCCCTCTTGGGGCCGCATTGAGTCGTCTTAGAGCTAGCGCGCGGCTTCGGATGAGCATCGGAAGCGAGAAGGCGAAACCACCAAAAACAATGGGTTTCATTCAGAGTGTGAAGCAGCGTGGCGTCTTGGGGACCATCGTCGGGGGGCTATCTCGGTCTTTTAGAGCCGTATTGAAGCGGCCTTGGGGCGTCTCGGAGCATATTGGGAGCCGCGTTGGGGCGTCGCGCGCTATGTTGGGCCATCTTACCATATTGGAATATCTGAGCCCCCCTTGGAACCAACTTGCAACTTAGGCGAAACAGAACCCTCTGACACCTCGCGGGGCGCGCCGTGTCCGATGGGGGCAAGGGGGGGGGGGGGGGGGGGCACCCCCCGAAGGGGGGGAAGGGGCTGGGAGAGGAAACGCTCTAGACCACCTACGTCCTAAAGGGCCCATCGCGCGCCATTAATGGTGGCGAGGTGGTGGCGGTTCGAAACCTCTGCAAACTGAGCTCTCATCCGCCTCCTGGTCACCATTGTCCTACCACCGTCCTCAACCCCGAATCCACTTGCATTGTTGCATGCATTCTTCCAACATCAAAACGCGCCCCTCGACCCATCGGGCTCTAGAGAGCCTCGCGCGCGCGGCGCTCCAACTCAGCCAGGGCACGTTCGTGATCCTTCTCTGCCTCATCCTTGTCGATCAGCGCGTTCAGCCACGCTTCCTTGCCCCTCGCGAACGCCTCGAACGATTTTCTCCGCCCGTCGGGCGGCGACGATCGAACGACGACGCGGGGGGGGGGGGGGGGGGGGGGCGCGCTAGGGGGGGGGGGGGGGGGGGGGGCGCCCGAGGGGCCCTGGGATGGAAGGGGCCCTCGAGGGGCCCTTGGGGGGGGGGGGGGCTCGAAAGGCCCTGTCTGGGCCCGAAAACAATGTGCTGCTGTTGATTAGATAGCACCCGCCTTCTTCTCAGCGGCCGTGAGACTCTTGCGAGTCGTCTTCACGACGTGCGCTGCCGGTTTCACTGCCCGCTTGGCCTCTCTGCGCTCCTCCATCATTTCGTGGCGCACTTGCGCCTCTTGCCCATCTGCGGCAGGTGCAAGGGCGACGCGTGGAGCAATGCTGGTATATAGAGCAAATGCTACTGACGGTGAGCCACCCCCACCCCGCGTGGCATGCATGATTGCCAAACGCTCAACCCCGACATCGGTGACGACATGGGGTAGGTATGATCGGCTGAAGGGGGCGATGCAGAGGTGGATGGGATCGCGAGGTCGGCATAGAGCAGGGGAAGACATGCGAGAGATATGAACAAAATGAGGATTGAGATAAGGAGGCGGCTGAGGGCGGACATGGGGCGGGGGTGCCCGAGCACGGCGTCGATGCGGCTGGGGGTTATATGAATAAGGTGGTGACGTGTGATCATCTGGCGAACACTCATGTTATGCGACCGCACCGCAGAATGCATGCATCTGGATGCAGCCGAGTTGGTTTAGAGACCCGCGCAGCTTGTAAGCTGCGGCGCGCGCGCGCGACTGCGCCAGCCATGCCGGCCGATTTGAAGGCGCTGCGCGCCAAGCGCCGCAAGGAGGACACTGAGCACTTCAAAGGAAAACGGACCACCGTGATCAAGCACAGGCAGCATTGCCAGAATATGTCCAACATCACGGACCGCAAGGCAGCCATAGCATGCCCGACATGTTGCAAGTGGTTGCAAGCCATTCGCGTCGAAAGGCGCGCACGTGATAGCATGGTCTAGGCGTTTAGGCAGCACCCAATGCAGTTGCATGCGTTCTCGGTTGCGCTGGAACGCATGTATGGATGCGTGCTCGTTTGAGTGATGACTTGTCGGTGCGATTGTGATCGCATGCCTCTAAGCTGTGGGGCGCGCGGTCGTGCTTAGCAGCGGCGTGCCAACGCCTTGTCTGAACTCCGCACAGACTTACTCGAAAGGCAACAACTGAATTCAAGAAGCTGGAGAAGATCGCGCAGAAGGCGGAGCTCGCCGAGGCAGCGCTCACGGTGCACTTGGACGAGGCCAAGGGGCGACAGGGTTCGCTTGCTCGGGCGAAGGGTCGCCTTGTGGAGGCAGGTGATGTCGCTCGCGCGCGGGGGCGCAGGGCCCTGGGCGTCGCGGAGCACGCCGCTTGGGCCGGGGGGGGCGGGGCGCGTGCGTTGTTCACCGCCTTACGCGTGCACGCGCGCCCTGCGAGGAGGACGGCGCGAGAAGGATGCGCGGAAGGGCGCGGAGAAGGATGGAGATGGCGAGGAGGGCGAGACGGGGGAGGGGTAGGAGACGGAGAAGGATGAGGAGGAGGAGGATGAGGAGGGGGAGTAGCCCTCGCCGTCGTCGTCGCCGCCGTCGGAACCGTCGTCGCCCACTCGTCATCGCCGCAGCCGTCGCCGCCAGCGTCGCCGCCGTCGTCGTCGCTCAATCGTGGTCGTCGCAGTTGTCACTGCCGCGCTCGTCGTCGCACCGTCGTAGTAGCCCTTGCCACCGTCGTAGTAGCCCTTACCACCGTCGTAGTAGCCCTAAGCGTCCGCGGGAGGCGATCCATCGCCTGGTGGCGAACCATCGCCTGGTGGCGAACCATCGCCTGGCGGCGAACCATCGCCTGGCGGCGAACCGTCGCCTGGCGAGCCGTCGCCTTCACCCACCGCCCCATCGCCCGCGCGCTCTTCCAAGGCCCCCTCGAAACGACCCCGAAGGTTCTGAGCCGCCTGGGCGATGCGCGTGGCTCCCAGTCGCCAAACCGCTCTTGTCAACGCCTACCAATGAAAAGCATGAACGCAGTCCTGCGACGCTTGTCGCACTTGACGCCCTCGACGCCAGCTAGGGCCGACCTCGCCCGTGACGCCCCCCCCCCCCCCCCCCCCTGCGTGTCAATCGCAGGAATCATTGCAGCGATCGGTGCAATGCGCGAGTGTTCCAACGCTACTTGGGTGCGCTCGATCCACGCCTTCTCAGTTGCATTCATCTCAAACAATAATTTCAAGGTGATGGCATCGCGTATCAAGCGCTGGCCACCACGCGCGCAATCAACTGCTGGGGGCCCCACCGAAACGGATTGGGGTAATCCCACCAGCCCTTTAGGACGTGTAGCTAGAACGTTTCCTCTTCCACCCCCTTCACCCCCTTCGGGGAGGGGGGCTACCCCGCCCCCTTATGCCCCCCTCCCCATGGGCCTGGACGGGGCGCCCCGCGAGGTGACGGGGGCTTCTGTTTCGCCTAAGCTGGCTCCAGGGGGGGCTCAGAGACCTCGAGATGGCCGCGAAGATGGCCCAACATAGCACGCGATGCCTCAACATGGCCCCCAAGGTGCTCCAAGAAGCCCTGAGGCCGCCTCAAGACGGCCCCAAGTGACCCAGATACCCTCCCACTGGTGCACCAAGGGGCCAGAATGCTTCAACACCACGCGGCAAATCAACGCGGTTGCGTTCTCGCCTTCTCGCTTCCGACGCTCGCCCGAAGCCGCGAGGTAGCTCCAAGAAGTCGCTGTGGAGCGCCGCTGCGGGGCCCAAGATAGCCGAGACAAAGCGCCCACCAGGCGCTCCAAGAGCGCCCCAAGTGCGGCCGAAGCGGCGATTTGGAAGGCTCCCGATGGGGGGAGGCGAAGTCAGGAACCCCTCCTCCTCCTCCTCCTCCTCCTCCTCCTCCCCCGTCGTTGCCCCCCCCCTCCTCCTCCTGCTCCTCCTCGCCCCCCCCCCTTGTCTCCTCCTCCTCCCCTCTCCTTCCCTCTCCTTCCGTTGCCCCCCCCCCCCCTCATCCTCGAATTCCCCCCCCCCTCCCTCCCCTCCTTTCTCCCCCCCCGCCTCCTCGCCCCCCTCCCCCTCCTCCTCATCGCTTCTATCCTCCTCCTCGCCCTTCTCCTCCTTCTCCCTGGTGGCGATGCGCGAAGCGTCCGCAATTGAGAAACGTCGATGCTAGCACGATTGTTCCGAATGGCCGTGCTCCAGTCAGAACCGTCTTGGGGAAGTGGGTCGTTCTCCTTCAGGTATGCCCAAATCGCATTATCACATGCGCTGTTCCTCACCTTCTGCAGGTGCCCGAAGAGCGGGTTCTGCGCCAAGGGCGCGTTCGACCTCGCGGGGTTCGGGGCCCCGATGAACTTCTGAGGCCGGCGGTCGGCCCTCGACAACTCCAAAGACAGCGGCCCAGTCGAATGAACACCTGTCCTCGGGACCCATGGCTCCTTCGGCCCGCCCCCCTCGATGGCAGCGCGCAATTGCGCGGGCGCTGGCGCGATTGCACAATCGCTCGGGCACATGCAAACGCCTGCGGGTCAATGCAATGAACGATTGCAGGCGATGCCAAGGCGCGGAAGCAATGATGCAACGACTGCCGACGAACGACAACAACGATGTTTTCAGACAGTTCACACACCCCTCATCATATGTTATGTATAACCGATGCTGCAGAATACATGCCTCGGCGCTTCCCAGGCTTCTTTGCTGCGGGCGCAGCAGGCGCATCGTCTACCTTGCGCTGCGGCATGAATGCTGCCAGCTGGGCGCTAAGGACATCGCCCTTATTGATGGTGCACTTGTTTGTCAAAGCTGGCGCAGACGCTGACGGCGCTGCTGTAGACTTGGTGGTCTTGAGTTTCATGTGGGAGGGGCGCCGTGATCACCTGGATCCTGCGCGAGCCAAAAGGGGATGACGAACGAACTGTGCCTGCTTTAGCTCCCCAGCGCCAGCGTTCGTCTCAGCCTCGGGCAGCTTGGTGCCACCGCTGGGGGCCAGCGCGATATTGAATATCAATCCCTCGGGGTCTTTGTACGTCTTCATGAAGGCGTTCCCGCCCTGAACTATAGCAGGTTGCTTCTTCATGTAGATCGCCGATATGAATGGACAAAGCGCCAGCTCCTCAGCCTCAAACGGACGCGTTGCGGCGAGAGCACGAAACATTATAGGCGTAATCACGCCACTCAAGTACGTGAGAGAGTTGCTGTTCTGGTTGTGTGCATCGTCCAAGGACAGCCTGATGTTGGCCTCCTCTATACTGCGCTGGTAGCCGACCGGCTTGAGGAGGCCATGGTCAGCAAACTTGTCGATTGCTTCCTATGGGGAAGCAGCGACGAAGCTAGATGAGACGCGAAGACGCGCGGTGAGCTACATGAGATGAGGGAACG
This sequence comes from Prorocentrum cordatum, assembly GCA_963575745.1. NCBI lineage: Eukaryota > Dinophyceae > Prorocentrales > Prorocentraceae > Prorocentrum > Prorocentrum cordatum. The sequence goes on from CAUYUJ010021632.1 coordinate 125,789, forward strand.
ACGTACGACAATTCAAATGCACGGGGATGCATGCATTTCAAATGCAACGCGGCGGGGCCGCAAGACTGTCCTTCGCAACCGTGGACACCGCGAACGTGCAACGTAGGAAGTCGTCCATGGGGTGGAACGACGCATTGCCAGTGGCAAGACGCTGCAACTCCACGCCAGCCACGGCGTCGACGGAGATCACCTCGCATGTGTTCTCACCCGAGGTGTCGTTCGCCAAGGCGGCTTTGGCGCCAACCTCAAACCCCGTGTCGCTGAGCTTGTCCACTTGGTTCGACCACTTTCCCGAAGCGGCGAGCTCTTTCACCTCTGAGCTGCGCCCTTGCGTTGCCGCAGCTTCGGGCGCGCGCTCGGTCTGACCCCATGGGCTAGCAACTGAGCTGCCGACGTGCGCTGCCAACGCAGCGGTGAAGCTGGCCCTGGCATCATTCAGCGTCTTGCAATTGCCCGAGCGCTCATCGGGCGTGCTGAACACGAAATGAACTACGCGAGCGTCAATCAATCCCGCGATGGTGTCGTAGGCGACCGTGTCTGCCGCGACGCCTTGACCTTTTGCGATATGTCGCGCTTTCTGCAGAAACTCATCAGCCACCAGTGCAATAATAAACTTCTTATCGCTCGACACGGCGGTCGCGTCGCCTGGCTTCAAAAGCAACTGATTGCCGTCCATCGCGAACCTACCCGTCGCGCGTGTCATCGCCTTCGCACGTGCGAGCTCGAATGTCACCGCGGCCCCCTCGCGCTTGATTTGCGCGTCGGCAAGAGCTTTCGCCAAAGAGCCCGTGGCCACGCACGAGGAGGCCAGCTGTCGCGAGAAGTCGCGAAGCTCGCTCAGGAAGATCGGGTTGGCGAGGCCGCCACGAAGACCCTTCGCAGATTTTACAAACCCATCGATCTCCCCTGGAAAGAGAGAGCCCGCGCGAGTAGCCTCACGGATGACATTGCCCCGATCGATGGCGCCATCTGCATGGTGGCGGTTCGCAATAGCTGCGATTTTGAACATCAGACTCATGCGACTCTCGCACCTCGCAATCTGCCGACCAGCATTGCCAGCTTCTTGCGCCAGGTTGCTGACCCATCGGAACTGCTTGACAAGCTCATATCGAAACACCTTCCATTCGATGTCCTCGTAGCGAGCCTGTGAGTAATCGGGCTGCATCTCCCTCGATCTCGCCAATGACAACTGACCATCATGCGATATTCTGTCACATCGTTCTGGCATGGACGTGGGCGCGGGAAGTTCTGCGTTGAAACGGTGCAAACCCTGCAGATTTCTGCGTGAGTTCGAAATTGAACGACTTGATCTTCTCATACTCAGATGTGCCGACTGGTGGAAGTTCCACGCAAGCTGGATTCATGAGGGCCGAATGTTTGGAACCATTCCTGTTGATCTTCACGATCAAATCCAACACTTCGCTCGGGACAGTACCATCCCCATACCGGTTCCCCGCGCACACAAACATACGTTTTGAATGTATCTTCTCCACCCTGAGGCAATCGATGTTCCTGGCGATCCCGCTGACATCCTCAAACGATGCAACCACTGGCGCATCTGGCTGCAAATACGCTTGCTTGGTTGACATCATCTCACCACTGACATTTCTCGGGAGGCGTTCATCACGCCGTGTGGAAGAATCCTAGCCCAAATAGCTGGAGCCAGAACTCTACGGAGATGCGAAAAAACATGCAACAGAGGATTGCATCTTCGAGATGATATGTCGCAGTTGCAACGCACCGCATTCTTGCAACGCTCGAGACAATATTCGGAATGCATTCGCACGCAAGTCTGGATCATACTTGCCTATATGCATGGCCAAGAAAATTCCAACAACTGATTGCGTTTCTGAGCGCAACATTCAAGGAACATGCAATGCAACAGCCTGGTTTTCAAGTAAGCATGTAAAAGTCCACGAACTTAGTAACTTTGCTACCTCCAATTGCACCACCCGATTTAGCCGACTTAGTAACGTTACTAATGCTTATAATCGACTTATAGCATGGTTACAACGAACTTATAATACACTTACAACTGAAACTAACAATGAGTAAGGCCGAGGGCCTTCAGGTATTGCGTTGAGCACGTCACGTACGTCGGGCGGCAGCCTCGTTCACTGGGCCCTTGACGCCGCTGCCTGCCTATCCTGACTGGGGGTGGGCTTGTGGTGCCTGTGCGACTTCTCCGCCGTCGTGCGCCTGGTCGGGCTGGGGCGCGCCCTCTGCCCGCCCCTTCCTGCCCGGGTTGTGCGTGGGAGTCGGGCTGCTGCTGCATAGGAGCTGCGCTGGGGGGGGTTGGGCTCGGCTCTGGCGCTCCGGCGAGGGGCGCCGATTCCTGGCGCCCACCTTGGGAGGGGCGCTGCTGGAGCGTCGCGGCATCGCCATCAGGGGCACCCGATCCAGGAGGCGCGGAAGCAAGGGTAGAAAGGCGGGGCTGCGTCTGGGGCGCTGGAGGAGATCAGGGGTGCGTGACCGGCTGGCTCGGGGGTGGCCTCCTGCACCCTGGCTCGGGGTGGCGGTTGGAGTGCGGCCCCGGTTCGCGTGTCCTGTCGCATCGCCCTGGGGGTGCCGCGCTGCCCCAATGGTTTCGTCGGGGCCCAGCCCTGTCCGAGCCTGCCCGCGTGGTTCGGAGCTCGCAGCACCCGTTCTCTGAGGTGTAGTCTGACGGTTCGGCAGGCCTGTCCACCTAGTCACGTTCGACAGGAATGGCTCTCCCCATGACCACCGCCGCAGGCAGGAAATCCCGTGGGATGCGGCGCGTCGAGCACAGGGAGACCTCTCTGGCGACGCTGGCGGTGATGTGGCGCAGAACTTCATGTGGGATGGCCTCGACTGGCTCAAGTGGGAGGAAGTCGCGGCTGACGCCGAGGGACTCTCCAAGCCTATAGAGGTGGAGGCATGCGGTGTCGAGAGCCAGGTTGACATTACCAGGGAGTGCACGGGTGATGGGTTCCTGCTGGTTCCAATATTGCATGAGAAACTCAAGAGGCTCCGTTGACAGGCCCAGACCGACAAACATGCGTGCGGTAACTGCTCTTAGCTCAGGCGCGAGTGTCCCAGACGACGCCAGCGAGTGTCCCTTGCCATCGATCTGTGCTGGCGCCTACTGCGTCGTTTTGGCTGCGCGAGCCCAGTGCTGCGGGGATGGCTCTATGACCACCCTGGCGTGCTGCTTCTACGAGGTCAGTCATGCAGCCCCTCACGATCACCTCTATGTGAGCCCAGGCATCCGCGTGCCAGGGGGGGCCATCTGCTCTGATGGGAGGATTACTACCCCGCGCCTGAGCGGGTCGTCTGAAGGTCGTTCCAGCGCGGCGGGCTCAGCCTCGCCGACGTCGGGGAGGAGCTGCCGTCCGAACGGGTCCACATCAGGACCGAGGCCAAGAGCCCCCTGGGAGGCTGCCTGCGTCTCGCCCGCATCGCTGCCAGTCCCTACGCAAGGACAACTGTCGGGATCATTCAAGGCTGCGTCCACCTACACGTTCCACAAATGGGCGTGCTGCTGCCCCGCCACGTCTGGCAGGACAAGGTTGCGTACGCTGTCTCCTGTTTCTCCACCTGGGGAAAGGAGGCGGACGAGGGCTCTGTGAAGCTGCAACTGCAGGCTGATGCGATCTGCTGTCGTATGAATCACCTCAGCGGGGGGGCATGTCGATAGCTGCCGGGAAAAGGCGACGGAACAGTTGCTGGGCCGGTTCGAAATGGGGTGGGTTCCTCTCCGCCTCATGTGTTGCTGCTGGGGTGCGTGCGTCTGGGGGGGCTGCCGTGCCTGCGGTCGGGTGCGGGGTGTTTGGGGAGGTTCGTGGAGTGTGGCCCGCGCGCCGTTGCGCGTCGCGAGGGGGAGGGCTGCTCGGGTTGGGCGCGTCGGCGCGTTGCGTCGCCAGAGGGCCATGCCCGGCCGTCGGCAACGAGTTGTTGGGCTTGCTGGTCGATGGGGAACGGGGGGGCGTTCCAGAGGCATGCGGGGCGCCTTCGCCACTACCTCCGTTTGGGAGCAGCCTTTCCTGCAAATCCGCAAGTCTGGCGGGGGTGTCTGGGGGGGCGGGGTGCTTGCCACAGTTGTCCTGCTGAGCAGGGAGAGGCGCCGCGTCACGGCCCCCGCCAGTGCCCCCCAGGAAGAGGGGGGGGGGGGGCGGCTGGACTGTGCCCTTGCGCGTTCTGATTATGCGGGCGACCGGCGGGGTGGGCGCGACGATTCCTCCGCTGATTCCCCGCGTGGTTTCTGCGCCCCGGGAGGTCTCGTGGTCCCCGCCCTGGGCCGCCTTCTGCCCTGTCATCGGTGTGCTCAGCCTGTATCCTGCGTACAACGGCTGCCAGTGCTGCGTCTGCGTCTTCAGCAAGGACGTGGGTCGTGGCTGCCTCATGCTCGCTGCCTCTAGCACCCAAAAGGGGCAGAAACATGCACACACAAACACACCCAAACACCCAACCACATAAACTCACACACACACACATACACAACTACACAACACACACAAACGCAAACACACAAGCACACAAGCAGACAATCACGCACACAATTACACACATAAACATGTATACACACAAGCGCAAACACACGCACAAGCACAACCAGTACCATAACCATGATCACAAACAAAACACACAACCACAAACACAAGCACAATCACGAAGCCAACACACAAATCCACACATACACTATCACAAGCACAGCCACCAACACAAACCCAAACCTGAACCCAAACCCAAACACAAACCCAACACACAACAACCGCAAGCCCAAGCCCAAGCCCGATCCCCAACCCACCAAACCCAAATCCAAACACAACGGCAACCACAATAAGCAAAACCCAAACCACAAACAAAACAAACAAGCACAAGCACAGCACACACAAACACAACCCACAACACACAACACACGAACACACACACACACAACCCCCACACACCCACACGCGCACACCCACGTACCCGCACACACACACACACACACCAAGAACCCCCTCACCTTCACACCCCTCACTCACCCCCACACACCCACCACCCGACCCCCCCACCTTCCCACACACCCACGCACCCATCCACCCACCAACAACCCCCCCCCAACACACACACAATCAAGCCGCGGTCCGTAGCTCCTAGATGCGGGACGTGCGCCCTTGATTGCCTGACGCACACACAAACGCACACACACATACAACTACACACACACACGCACACACACACACACACACACCAGGCACACAACCATACACACAGCCACGCACGCACACAAACACACACACACAACCACACACGCCCACTCCCCTACACACACCCCTTCACAAACACACGCACACACACACACACCACGCATACACACATATACACGCCAAGCGGTGTGTGTGATGTGTTGTGATGTACAATGTTGTGCTGTGCTGTGCTGTGTCGATGTGATGTGGGGCACACACGAACACCCACAGCCTCTCGTGCCGTGCTGCGCTGTGATGCATTTGCACATGTGTGCCCACAGCCGTTTGTGGAATTTGGCTTTCCCTTTTTTCCTCCCCTCCCCGTCGTTCTCGCAGTTGTTGCCGTCATCGTTGTCGGCGTCGTCGCCGTCTGTGGCTGTCGTCGCTGTCGTCCCTTCCGCTGTCGTCGTTGTCGTCGTCGTCGTGCCGCCGTCGTCGTCGTCGTCGTCGCCGTCGTCGTCTTTTTCGTCCGTCGTCGCCGTCGTCGTCGTCACCGTCGTCGCCGCCGCCGCCGCCGTCGTCGTCGTCGCCGTCCAGCTCCCGTCTTCCGCCGTCCGCCGTCGTCGTCGTCATCGTCGTCGCTGCCGCCGTCGTCGTCGGCATGGTGAGGGTCGTTGTCGTTCGCCGTCGTGCGGCACCGATCCGTACTGGGCCCCACGGTCCTGCTCAGAGCGATGCCATGGCCGTAGACTGCGGTTTGAATCCGCATGCACGGTGCACCCCTCCAGCGGACCACTTCAATGGCTATGGAATGTGCCTGCGGTGCGTTGCAACCCACTGGAGGCTGATTGCCGTCCCTTTGGTTTGCGCGTGGAGTGCCATGCATCACACTAGGAGCTAACTGCTAGACGTGTCGGCTTGCACCGCATCGGCGGTTCCATTCACACGTTCTACTTTCGCATTGGGCCCTTGGGAGGTCCATCTCTGTTCGCCCTGGCGCTGGTTGCAGGCTTGCCCAATCCGCAAGCCTCCAGTATTTTGCGCATCGCGGCCAAGCTCGGGCGCGATGGCACGGCTGTGGCCTCCAGCTTGTTTCAGCATGGCCGGCGCGCCCTCCCTACACGGGCGGTAGCCTCGGCCTACACGCCGGGTGCCGCTGGGTTGTTTCTCCGTCCTTGTCCCTCCCGCCTTTCCCTCCTGGACGTGGCACGCACGAGCGCGCACGCACTGGCTCAAGGTGCGCGTTCGCTCACTCACCCGCGCCCCCGCATACTCATGCGAGCCCCTTGGACGGGGTCGCGTAGTGCAAGTGTTGCACCATCACACCACCCGGAACGGCCTGGTCCACCCTCCAACGCCGACAATGTCAACCAGCGAGGGTTGCGCACGCGGACAGGTCCAAGGCTGGATGTTGTCCCGCGCTGTGGCAAAACCTCGTCGTTCGTGCTTGCCGGTCGCACGTGCGCCGGCGTGCCCAGGACCGGAAAGGGGCCGGTCCTGGTGGACGGGAGCATTCAGAGAGCTGCGGGGTGTCGGTGGTGGTCTGGGTTGGCTGCACAGGAGCAGAGCAGAGCAGAGCAGAGCGGCCTGACGTCCACTCCCTGCCGGGAGCGCCCCCCCGCTGGCAATCAAGAAACTGCCTGGGCAGGCCGTGGATGGTGAAACGTGGAAAATACAATCGCCAGAGAGCTTCACGGGTTACGCGTCAGCCCACCTCTTGACAGGCCTGCCAGTTCGCCTCCAGGCCCGGGTACGGAATTCCGGCTTCCATAGCAGCAATCTCTTTGACCATCTGCCTTGAGTGCCCGACTGCGTACGTTCAGACAAGGATCGTTTGCGTCGTTCTTGAAGGTCGACCCAGCTCTCATGACCTAGACTCATCGCTTTCGAAATTGCCAGACGCGTTGATCTCCGTATGTAAGGAACCCACGACTCGTCCTGGCGACGCGGGACCTGTGCGATCTTGCGCAGCGTCCTTCTCCATGTCGACTGCAAGGTAGATGTAGTGCTTGCCCACACTGTCCAGCATGAACTGGCGTACAAGGCTGTCGGCGTGACAACTGCGTCGAACAGTCTCAGACGAGCCGGCAGGGGGTATTTTCGCAAGCAGAGAACAAGTTTGATTTTTGCACATGGTCCCCAAGCAGCGGCCACCCTGTGCGATAGCTCGGTTCCGTGGTAGTCGCCGAGACACATACAAGTCGCCCCAAGTACTTCTCCGATTTGGTGACAGGGATAATTTCTACATCGCAGTCCCCGACCTTTGCGTTGAGCCCGGACTGAAAACATCGGTTGCTGAGGATTTTTGTTTGGCCGAGGTGCAATATCAGTCCGTACTTGCCGGCGTGTTCTCGCAGGTGAGCCAGCATCTTCACGACGTCAAATTTGATCTGAGCAAACAACAATACGTCGTCGGCAAAAAGTAGATTAGTAAGTGGGTCGTCCACAACGAATCCGAAGTATTGTCCTGTGCGCCGCTTGTTGAGGTCATTGCATTTCTTCTTGATCGCCGAGAAGCAAGACTCCATGACAGCGATGAACAGGAGGGCGCTGACAGGGTCTCCCTGCTTGACTCCGCGCGCCAAGCTGAAGGGCCTCGAATCCACGCCTGCGGCCACGGTCGCAGACTGGTCCTTGTAGAGCTTTTGCATGAGGGATATGTACGGGCTGGGGATGTTGAGCTCCTGCAGGACGCGCCAGAGAGCGCTGTGCTCGACGCTGTCGAATGCTTTCTCGAAGTCGACAAGGCCCAGCCATGCGGCTTGATTCCATTCTTCGCATTTTTCCAGCAATAACGTTAATGCCAGCAAATGATCTTCTGTGCTGAAGCCCGGCCTGTAGGCGGCCTGGTCTGGAGGTTGCTGATGAAGAACGATCGGCTGCAGCCTGTTGCAGAGCATCCGCGCAAAGACCTTGTACAAAACAGGTAGATTTGCAATTGGGCGGTAGTTATGCGGCAGCTCCGGGTCGCCTTTTTCGAAGAGCACTACAAGCTTCGTCTGTCGCCACGACGCCGGGGGATCTCTGTCTTGCTTGACAGCCATGTTGAACAACTCCAGCACACGATCTCTGAGTACCTGTCCACCATACTTCAACATTTTAGCTGCTACCCCAGCGGTGTCACGGCATTTACCGGACTTCATCGTCTTCAAAGCAGCATCTAGTTCGGTAGAAGTGAAGGCAGGAACGTCACCATCTGGAGCTCGGATACCGCCCTCTCCATTCGCAAAAGAAGCGTACAAGTCCTCGTAAAATGTGGCGAACACTTCGGCGATGTCCTCCTTGGACTCATCGCTAATGCCGTTCTTGTCGCGCACCCGGGTGATGTGCGAAGCCTCTCGGTTCGATCCACAAGTTGTCAAATTCCTTCAGGCCCCGGAACTCGCTTAAAATCTTTATCTACTGTGGCTGCTCTCCTGACTTGCATGTTGCGCCACTGGTGCTTCTTGATGGTTTTTGTCAGCTCCGTGCCCTTGAACGCCTCTCTTGCCTCGAAAGGTCTTGTCGGAATAGCAAAACACGCCGTTCAGCGATCAGGCTGCTGATGGCGGGATCTGAATATACATCAGCGCGCTGGCAGTTAGCCTTGCTCGTGGCCGCGGTGGTTGCCCGGACCATCGCCTCCTCGATCGTGTTTGCGAGATGCGTAGTTGACCCGCCATCGTGTCCAGCGTCCGCAAGTAGGGAATCTGCCCGTTCACGATACCTACCGCGATCCAGATTAGGCGTCCATCGTGCTGCGCGCCTTGGAGCCGATCGCCGCGGACGCCTTCCGAGGGAGACAGTGATCTGTAGCGCTCGGTGGTCAGATCCTGTGTCGATGTACGGCGCAACACGGCATGCCAGCACTGTGTTTCGCATCCTGCGTGGCACGATAATGAAATCTAGCTGTTTCTCTACATAACCATCCGTACGAGTCCATCGAAGATTATGATAAAAATTATCGAACGCGCTCACAAGCACAAGTCCGTGCAAAACACACCAATTGATGAGCAATTCGCCACATGAGTTACGCTGTCCAATGGGATTGGGCTCACATACAACTTCATTAACAATATTGTCATTGAGTGGGTCATTGACGCAGCCAGAGCCGACCTCCGCGTTGAAATCTCCAGCGATGACAAGTAGAGCGCTGGCTCCCAAGAGTGTGCCAATGGATTCGTACACTGCCTCAACCATCACATTCGGCTTCCCGACATGGGGCATGTATACGCCCACGATGTCGACGCAAACTCCGCGACCTACCACAGCTACTGCTGCGACTCTGTCCGACACGGCAGTGAAGCTCTTATATCCCCAACGTTTGTGTAACAGAATGCCCACACCGTTCGAGCCCCTCGTGCCTCCGCTGCCTAGCCATGTGTGCCCGCCTTCCGTTTCGAAGGCTTCTCGTAGTTGCTCTCTCCATGTTTCCACAAATACGATTGCGTCCCAGCTTCGGCCTCCCAGCTCGAACATGATGGCTTCGAAGCGTGTGTCAAAATTCGTGAAAGAGTAAATGTTGTAAACGATGACGTTCAACGTGTGGCTGTGGCCAACAACATTGTCACAAGTATGTACATGAGCAGAATCTTGATCTAATTCGCGATGTTCTGGGAACGTCGCACGTGCAAAATGGGATATCGGTGAAACCTTGAACGTGGGAGCAAGCTCCCGTCAATCGCTCTCTGTGGCCGGATCCGGATCCAGCTTCTTCAACCACTTCTGCATGGCTGCCTCCACGTCGTCCTCCACTTGCTTGGCGGTTTTGGTGGTGTGCCACCTCCCACCTTCATCAAACCATGCAACTTTCCTTCCCCCCACCTTCACCATTTTCTCCTCCATATGACCTGTATGTCCTCCTTTTCCTCCCCCCCATGTCGATGTTGCGTCAGTAGTGTCTGGTATAGCCCAGCCTCTTGTCCTGCGCACACTCCTCCTTCCTAAGATTGTTTCTGAAATCAAGCTCACCAAAGACACTCCTGCCACCGTAGTCCCGGGCGGCTTTGTAGAAATCAATTTTATCCCGGACGCTGCTGAAGGTGATTACCCCCATTCGAGTAGGGTCAGAAAATGTTGACACCTTAGCCGGAAAGTCCTTGCCAAGCACGTGTTCGAGAATTGTGGTAATCTGCTGCACGACACTCGAAGCCACCAGCCTGTCCCGGATTCCGAAAACGAGAACTTGTTTAGCGCGCTCCTCCGTCGCGCCGGCGTCCACGTCGCTTCTGGTGCTCTTGGTGGTTGTCCCTCGGAGCATGTTGACCTGCTCCTGAAGCACCTCCAACCTGCCCTCCATGTCCTTCACCTCCTGGCCGAGCTCTGAGTCCTTCAAGGTCTGCTCCATGATGTC